>PVIA01017492.1:0-15524 GCA_004024845.1 Tonatia bakeri
AACAGAACCACAGAAATGGAGATCACATGGAAGGTTAGCAACAGGGGAGTGGGAGGAGGAGAGAGGGGGAAAAGATACAGAGAATAAGTAGCATAGATGGTAGGTAGAAAATAGACAGGGGGAGGGCAATAATAGTATGGGAAATGTAGAAGCTAAAGAACTTATGGCACATGGACATGAACTAAAGGGGGGAATGTGGATGGGAGAGGGTGTGCAGGGTGGAGGGGAATGAAGGGGGGAAATGGGACAACCGTAATAGCATAATCAATAAAATATATTTAAAAAACAAAATGTTGTATCCATATGAGAAATGTGAAGTTACGGGGAAAAGCATTGTTACTCTGGGTAAAAAAGATAAACAAAAATAGATAATAGTAGCTTATAGTCTCACTCAATACATGATAGCATTTTTAATAAAAATCCTTTTATCTCACAGTTTACTTGTAACATATAGCTGAGTAATTTCTGTTTCTGATAAGGAGATTGTTTACTAAGAAAGTTAAGGTCCCTCAAAGAAAATGTTTCTTAGTCCTCTTAAATCAGGCCCTTACTTTGCTCTTCACTATTTTACATTAAATTCTATAAAGAATAGTGTTATTATTTTAAGATATGACAAAATCTTTCCTGTAATGGGAACACAAAATAAGTGATCAGTCTTCTGTGCAGAATTCCTGAGCCTTTTGAAACTGGGTTGCTTCTCACTTTACCTAATGCTGGCTTAGAGTTAGACAGGCTTCCTATCACTTGTCCATCTGCTTCTAGCTTCCAAAAATTTATTAATGTTGTTTTCTTTATTTTCCTTTTTGCTGGGTGTTTTATCTTTAAAAAATATTTATAATTTTAGCAGAGCTTGGCAGAGGGGAGTGGGATTTGAATTAGATGTGCATGTTCAATCTGCCATCTTTATCAGGAAATTACTGGTTACGAACTTCACTTACCCAGAATTTCTTTGAATCACTTTGATTGTACTTCATTGTGTGTGTGTGTGTGTGTATGTGTGTGTGTGTGTTTTGCTTCAAGTGAGTTTTTCATGTGCTTTCCTTAACTGAGCAATTAGTGTCAGAATGTATGAGATTACCCCTTCCTGTTTTTGAAATATTTTCTTTAACTAATTTTTAAAGACTCTGATTAATTTACTTTTTATAATTATGTGCTTTTATATATGATTCTGCTTTGTACTAAATATGAACAATTTAAGCAGTACTAAAGTTTATAAAGTACAATAAAAATCATCTCTTTTCTCCTCACAGTCCAATCTTCAGAGGTAATCATTATTTATAATTTGATGTTTAGCCTATTAGACTTTTTTTGTACATCTACAAGCATATATTTTTCTTTTTTAAGATACTTTTTTTTTTTTTAGAGAGAGAGGGGAAGGGAAAGAAACATCAATGTATGATTGCCTCTTCTATGCCCCCTACTAACTGGAAATCAAGCCCACAACCCTTTGCTTCACAGTGTGGCGCTCCATCCACTGATCCACACCAGCCAGGGCCAAGCATATATTTTAAAAATATATCTAATACTATATAGTTATTCTGAGCATGAGTCTTTTCATTTAATTGCATGTAATAGACATTCTTCCATATGAGGATATGTGCTTCATTCTAAAAAGTATAGCATAGTGACTTTAAAGCCAGACTAAGAATGGTGCCTGGTACATATTAAGCACTTGCAACAACTATTAGCCGTCATGTGTTGTTGTTATTGTTTATTGTTTTTAAAGAGTATTTGCTGTAACTACATTGACATTAGGTTGCTTCTAGCTTCTTACTACCAAGAGCAATGCTGCAGAAAATAACTTTCTTACATGCATGGTTTTAACTTTCATATTTCTAATAGGTAAATGAGATGTACAAATTCCTAGCTATACAGTCACAGGGATATCAAGTACAGCATAGGAAATATAGTCAGTATTGTAATAGCTATGTATGGTTTCCGATGGGTACTAAACTTAGTATTCACTTATTAAATTATATACATGTTTGATCACTATATATGACATCCAAAACTGATATAATATTGTATGTCAACTGCAATGGCAATTTTAAAAATTTAATTTTTAGAAGTGAAATTTTGAGTAGACTATTACTTATGTCCGTAAGCTTAATTGCTTTTGCAAATTTATTTTCAGAAAAGTTGTACCATTTTATACAACCACAATATGTGAGAAGGTACTTCCTTACCAATGCTAGTTGTTATAAATTTCTTACTTTTTGTCAGTCATACAGTTTTCTGACAATTCACTATTCTCAAAGGTCTGAATTTGTGGTACTACCATGATCCACAAGGTGGGGCTAGTTTCCTGGATGTCTGTATACACAAACAAGGTTTGACTAATAGTTAATAAAAATATAATCACATACTTCCCCAAGAAGTATTTTGGGTATTATTACTTACTACAAATTAATCCTTCATTTTTAGAGGATAGTATGTTCCCAAAGATTGATTACATTGTAAAACTATCATGTGATTATTAATATAACATATACAGATACCTGTATTTTTAGGACCATAAGACGCACTTAGGTTTTGGAGGAGGAAAATAGGGAAAAAATTTTTGAAGCAATATATGTGGCAAAATATTTAATAATATAAATAACATAATATTTCACCAATGTAAATGTAAACAGAACTCAACAGCAGCACTAACAACCATTATTCCTCCCAAATTTGGGGGGGGGGGTGCATCTTATAGTCCAAAAAATACGGTAAATAACTGCTATGGTATGACAAATATGTGTCATACTAGAAGTATACATAAAATGCTACATGACCATTCAGTTACTGTTGTAAGTTCTGAGTGATCTCATTGCAATTTCTTCTATAATTTATATGTTTCTTTCAAGAGCAGTAAAAATATGAAACATGCCCTGGCTGGCGTAGCTCAGTGGATTGAGCGCAGGCTGCTAACCAAAGCATCATAGGTTCGATTCCCAGTCAGGGCATATGCCTGTGTTGCAGGCCACGGCCCCCAGCAACCGCACATTGGTGTTTCTCTCTCTCTCTCTTTCTCCCTCCCTTCCCTCTCTAAAAATAAATAAATAAAATCTTAAAAAAATATGAAACATAATATGGTCCTTCACAGTCCCTTTTTTTTTCATTGTCTATGTGATACTTCTTTATACTCAGAGTTCCAAGGCCTAGGTTGGAAGCTTTTATTCTTTGCTTATTTCAGATGAAAAGGGATTTGTAAAGACGAATAGTTTTATTTTAGAGCACAGATTCTGCAACTAGAATGTCTGGATTCAGACCTGCTCTGTGCTCTTTTACTGTGTGATCTTGGAATTGCTACTTCACCTTTATGTACCTTAGTTTCCTCATCTTTGCAGTGGAGATAATAATGGTAGCCACATGTCTCTTAGGGCTGCTGTGAAAATTAGGTGAGTGATGTGTGTATAACTCAGAATAACTTTCCTGGTGATTTCCCCAAAACATATTTTGGAAAGTATTTTCCCACTAATATTTTCCCCAGAACATAAAAATAACCTACGTAATTTTAGTTTGGTCTATCTCCTGGTATCTGAGTTTCAAATGGCATATGTTCATTGTTATTCTAGTTTCTCAATGTACATTCAATGAAGAATGGATCATTGCTCATTGTCCAGTTTGCAGGTTGGTTAAACTATACTTTATATCTTTATAGCAAGTACATACAGTGGACTAAAAATAGTTTATTTAATAAATGATTTTGGTAAAATTGGACAGATATGTGAAAAAAAATGAAACTAGACCACCTTCTTACACCATACACAAGAATAAATTCAAACTGGATTAAAGAATTAAATGTTAGAATGGAAACCATAAAATTTGTAGAAGTAAACAGGCAGTAAAATCTTGGACATTTCTTGTAGTGATATTTTTTTCTGATATATCTCCTCAGGCAAGGAAAATGAAAAAAAAATAAACGGACTACATCAAACCAGAAAGTTTTTCCATAGCAAAGGAAACCATCGACAAAATAGTGTAAAAAGACAACCCACTGAATAGGAGAACACATTTACCGATACCTCTGATAGCTATTAATATCCAAAATTTATAAAAAACTTACAAAACCCAACACCAAACAAAAACCATTCTAATTTAAGAATAAACATTTATCCAAAGAGGACATACAGACAGCCAGTAGACATATGAAAAGATGCTCACTATCACTAATCATCAAAGAAATGCAAATTAAAACCACAATGAGATATCACCTCACACCTGTCACACTGGCTGTCATCAATAAATCAGACAACAAGTGCTGACGAGGAAAAAGAGGAACCCTTTTGCACTGTTGGTGGGAATGCAGATGGTGCAACCCTGTGGAAAGCAGTATGTTGATATCTCAAAAATTAAAAATGGAACTGCCTTATGACCCAGCAATTCCACTTTTGGGAATGTATCCTAAAAAACCTAAAACACTAACTCAAAAGAACATAAACACCCCTGTGTTTGTTATTTACAATTGCCAAAATATGGAAGCTGCCCAAATATCTGTCAGTAGATGAATGGATAAAAGAGCTGTGGAGCATTTGTACAGTGAAGTACTACTCGGCCATAACAAAGTAGAAAATCTTACCCTTCGCAGCAGAATGGGTGGATCTGGAGAACGTTATATTAAGTGAAATAAACCAGTCAGACAAAAACCACATGATTTCACTCATATGTGGAATCTAATGAAAAAAGTGATCTAATAAGCAAAATAGAAACAGACCCATAGATAGCAGGCTGACAGTTCTGGGGGCCAGAAGTAGGGGATGGAGGGATGGAGCACAAAGGAAAAAGGAATCTTGGACATGGACAACAGTGTGGTGATTGTGGGGGAGAAGGGGAGATAAGGAGGATAAAGGTAATGGAAAAGTACAATAAAAAAATAGCTAGCTCTAGAAGCCCTGGATTATGAAAACATCATTTGATGGCAGAAAAGTAAGAGTCAGATGAACATGTTGACAGTGAAGACAAAGGTGGTTGTGGTGATACCTGGCCCCTTGGTAGAACAAAAAGATTGGATCTCCCTTACTCCAGTGACTGGCTAGCAGAGAGTATCAAAAAGCAATAGTGTGTTTTCAGCAATATCCCAATGGTTTTGTAGCAGTCCATTCCCATGTTTTCTTTTCTCCCTGTAAGGGAAAGAAAGGCCTAAATTTATAGTGTAAATTTTGAGGTATTTAGTAGAGTATACATTTTTAAGGAAAATATATTATGCATCTCTGTAATTTCTACATTACCTGTAAAAGTGCCCTACTAATATATACTTTCTTTGTAAAAACCTCCTGAACCCTTTTCACCCATCTAGTTACCATAGTATTTCATGCCTACCCCAGTTACAATATTTGTATTGTGTTGTAATTTTTTATTTTTGAACACCTAAAAGATTGTAAACCCTTCTAGGAAAGAATGGTAGCTATCTTGTTCTTTTTTTATATCATAACACCTGTTATAGTATCTGGCACATAGTAAATAGGTACTCAGTAAATTTGGAATACATTATGTACAACCATGATCACATCAAGAGCTCAGAACCTGAAGGCAGTTCTGAAATCACTCTGTGTCCTTTTCCTCTCCTTTGGTCTCCTTATTCTTGATTTTACTACGTTAGATTCTTTGCTTGCCTGCTTTGCACCTCCAGTAGTATATACTGATCATCTTCCCTGTATCTGTAATCTTGTCCTCTCCTGTGACTGCAAATCTAACGATAGGTTTGCTAACTCCCTACCTTACGATATCCCACATCTGAATATTGCTTTTCACAATCCCCTCACATAGTAATCATCCAACTGAAAAATCACAAAATAGAGCAGTTCCCTAGTGCCCTGACCTCTTTTCTACTTAACAGCAGTGTAGGGGAGGAGGTTTTATGAAGCTGGGAATCTATTAAGGTGTATGGAAGCTCTGTCCTGTCTAATCCAGCTGCAGCTCTATAGCTGGATGCATACCAGGTATGTCTTCAACTCAATTTGATGGCAACTAGGAGCATGGGTTTGAGGGTAGCAGAAGGGAGGAATGTGCCAGGTTTCTGAAATGAATGGTAAGTGTATGGTGAAAGACTTCTAAATGTAATAGGGAGTACAGGGCGATGCAGACTGTGAGGAGGAAGACTGATGAGTTATGGATATACTGGTATTAGGATGTCCTGAAATGTGTCCAGATGAATATTCATTATTCTAGTAAGCAATTGGATAAAACAATCTGAAAATTAGTGAAAAGGTCAAATTTAGGAGTTCTTAAACCACAAAAATGAGTGAGATTTCCTTGGATATAATGCAGCATTAGAAGTCAACTAACAAAAGAACCGAGAATTTAAATGAAAAAAAGAGAAAGCCACGAAGAGAATGAAGAGAAGGAATTATCTGAGAGTAAGAAAACCCAGAAAAGCTGCCCCCAACAAAAAACGTAAGGAGAAGAACTGAAAGAAGGTAGAATGTATCAGTAGTGTCTGATAACGCAGAGTAAGATAAGAGTTGGAAACTGCCTCTTGGATTTGATAATTGAGTAGGGAGTCATATAATCTTATTGAAAACAATTTCATTTGCTGGGGTCCAGCCTCGGCGGGTCTCAGGGTCCCCAAAGGAGGCATGGCTCAGTGAAGGAAACAGACACCAAGTGGGGTGCCGGAGGACAGCCAGGCTCTCTAGGCCTGACTGACTCTCCGAGAACAATCAGTCTTTATTTTTATAGGGAAGGTTATACAATACTCATGGAGCAGGTGCATAATGTGATTATTAAAGCAGAAAAGGTGACCATAGAAATAACTTCGAAAAGTACAGGAGGTTTTACAGATCAATCATGTTAAACAAAGGTTATTTTGACCAAGAGGGTTATCAATCAGCTAGCCAACAAAGTTATACCAGCACAAACTTTCAGGTGCCAATTAATAACTAAATGTCTACTAAGGTTCTACAGATTGGTCTAAGTTAAAAGGGTGCAAGGGATGATTTAAAAGTCAGCTATTTATTGAGGTTAGATTGTCTAAGTTAGATAAATGGTCTTCTGCCTAGGTCTGTTGACTTATATACATCTTGGGGGGCTATGTTTTGTATTCGTTTTCATGTATTGAGATTATTATATTTAATTAAAACTCCTTCCTTCTTTACCCCCCTGGTCCCATCAATAAACATTCCTGTCCAGAGTATGGGAGGGGTAGTGCCTCTAATAAATCTTGAGCTTTTAAGTGGTGACTCCTTCTGGGGCATTCCTAGCAACAGCTTCCTTCAGCATTCTGGCAGCTGGTCTGCCCATAGTTTAATTTTGTCCTTATCTTTCCAGCGGGGGAAGTAGGCAGCACTAGGGTTGTTAGGGACTTCTATTCTGTGGTCAATAAGTCATTTCGTGCAGAATCAGAGGCATGGTGCAGATTTTTTATTATAAAGCACAGGTGTCCAAAAATCGCACCACCTATTGCTAGCAGGGACAGGCATACAGGAAGAGATAGACAGGAGATCCGGCCACAGTTGCCTCTGCTGTGCAGATGCGTCTCATCCGTCCCGACTGTGTCAAGGGTCAGCTGTTGGGTGGCTCCTGACATTTATTGGAATGGCAGGAGGCAAAGCCTCATGCTATCTTGAGGTCTAATATAGGTGTTCCCAACCTCCAGGCTGCAATCAATACTGGTACCAGTACAGGCCTTTTAGGAACCAGGTCCCACAGCACTTGAATTATCCCGAAACTATCCCCTGCCCTCCCCCATGGAAAAATTGTCTCCCATGAAACCCATCCCTGGTGCCAAAAAGTTTGGGGACTGCTGGTCTAATAACAAGATGAGGAACTAGAAACAACATGTGTAGGAGATTCTCTTAAAAGAAGATGACTCCTGGCTGGCGTGGCTCAGTTGGTTAGAGCGTACACCTAAAGGTTGGTGGTTCCATTCCAGGTCAGGGCACGTACATAGGTTGTGGGTTTGACGTAGACTATGGGGGTGGTGCGGAAGACAACTGAGAGATGTTTCTCTCCCCCCCCCTCCATCCTCTCTATTCCCTTTTTCTCTCTCCAAAATCAATGAAGATATTTTTTAAAGGAGAAAAAAGATATAATGACTTAAATTTCTGTAAAACCGGTTTTGGAGGCCTATTCCTAATCCCTTAATACCTGACTAATCTCTCAGGGGTGCAACTTCTCAGCCACAACAAGAAGCTCGGATTTTTAAGAAACCTAGGCCATGGTGGGTTCAGCAGATATTAAATTTCCTGCTACTTCTTATAAGTTATATAATATTTACATGCACATCACTCTCCTCTGAGGACATTCCAGATCACATGTGCTACAAACACTAATTCATTCTCTTGTCCAACTCAAAGTACATTGCCATAGGTAAATGAATGGTGACATTATTATAGGACCAATCTTAATTTGTCTATAATGTATTTTTTTAAATTTAGTCATTTACAAATTTATCATTTATTATGAATTTTCTCTTTCTACCCCCTCACAAATAATCATACGCTCTGAGACCATTGCTGTTCCATTGAACTGAATAGTAGTCCAGTAAAGTTGTTAATGCATTCAAAGCCTTAGCCTGAGTGAACCCAATGTTTTCTGTTGGTTCTGGGTGTCCCCTATTGTTTCTCGATGTTTCATAGCTAGGAATTTGTGATCACTGGGTATTTATTGTACTTATCCTTAGACAGTTAGTTTTATTTTCCACTTTTTACTACTAGTACTGTTTGGAGGGCCTTGGCAAGATTTTCTGTGTATCAGGGCTGTCCTCAATGAGCTTAGGAAAAATATTTTCAGATCAGAAAGGAAAAAGACTGTTTGCAGATGCAGGCCTCTGATTTTGCCTTCACCTTTATGTAGTCCTAACTCACTTCCTATCAAGAAAATCTATATACAAGTGGAAATGCATGCCTCCATGCAATTAGGAGCTCTACCTGATTATCTTCCTCTATACCCTAACTTTATTGCTCCTATAGCCAGTACTTGAACAAATGATATGCCTTATAGGAGCATATGTGGAACACAGGCTAACCATTGGGTTTTAGCCTCTGGACACTTAACCATTGGCTTCCCCCATTTTCTTTGAAGTCTTCTTCCTAAAGTCCTTTTATATGCTGGTTCCTCATTAAGAACCTCCTTAGGAATCTCTGGCTTATTATTCCCTCCATCCTTGCTGGACATTATCCTAATAAGCTTCCCTAGTCTCTCTGGAATAGAACAAACACAAATTTATTCAGTTTACTCTTAACTGGAGCCCAGGGGACCAGGGGGGCAGCTCTCTCACTAGTCCAAGAAAATACCATGTGCCTCCAAAACTCAATTTTGGTTATAGTGAAAATCCTGTTGTCATAAAGTAATTGTGATCTACCTCTGCTGATGGCCTCTTTACGCAGCTAATGTGTCAGATTTCATCCATCTGTCTGGCCCTCAGGTTTTTGCCCTTTTAAACATGTCATTCATTCATTCATATATATATATATATATATATATATATATATATATATATATATATATTAAATGAAACATCCAAAATGGCTGTAAGCAGCTTTTTCTTCAGCTTGATTCTCTTTATAGTTAAAAACACCACCATGTCCTCAGTTCCTCAGGTAGAAACCTGGGAATCACATTTGACTTCTCCCAGTCTAACCTCACCAAAATCCATTCAGTTTGGCTCTTAAACAACTATTCACAACCTTACATCCTAATTTGCCACCACTCTACTCCAGGCAGCGTTCATCTTTTACCCACATTACTGTGACAATCTCCTAACTAGTCTTATTACCTCCATCTTACTACTCTTTGATTCTTCAGACCAGAAACAATTTTCGGAAATGCAAACTGACCATTTTCTCCCTGCTTAAAATTCTTAAGTAATTTTACCATTGTCCACTGAAGGAAGTCCAGACTTTTATATGCCCAAGCTCATCTTTGTACCATTTTTTTCACTTACATTCTCTGCCCCAGCCATGCCACTCTTTCAGTTTTCGTTCTAGCACATTCATCCTCACCTTCAAATGCTTTGACTTTGAAATTAATCTTCTGTATTTTAACCAGGTAACTCCTATTCATTTATTCTTTATAATGCAGCCTAAATAATACATTAGAGAAAATTTCCCTGAACCCCTCAACTAAATTAATTTTCCTTGCTGTGTACCTGTATATAACTTTTTTATGATAACGCTTAGTACACTTTAATTTTAATTACTTGTGAAATATCTAAACTTTACACTTTATAGGGGAAGTTAGCCTGCTGTCTTGCTTGACAATGTGAGCTGTTCAAAAGTTCAATGTACTTTTTGGGAGCTTCTGTTTCCCATCACCAGTAGTGTTCTTGTGTAGGTTGAATAGCTCCAAGTTGAGACTAATATAGAGAACCACTGGGAAGCCTTTAAGTCCTTTCCAGTCAGAAGATACTTTATTTCCAAATAGTCAAACATACAAATATAGCTGTTTTAAAAGATTGTAGCATTCTGTGGACAAGAATTACACCTAGTTGAAAATATTGAATATTCAATGACTAATGACATATGGAGCACCTAAGATTTATTTCTAATTTAGAGTGCTGTATCTAGAGTTTTTGAAATTAACATTATATTTTGTATCTCCTATAGGTGAAATGAATCAGAAGTACAAGGAGCTAAAAAAAAGGGAGGCAAATATGGACAGTAAGTGTTAGTCTTACAGATAAGAAAATACTGTATCTTCTGTATACCATATCTCATTTGGGGAGGATAAAATGGCTAATTAATGCAGAAGTATGGATATTCAAAGCATTTGCCTTGAAGGATTACTAAAGATCTAGCATAGTTAGGGGAGAGGTAAAGAATTCTGAAAAAATAAAGAATTCTGAAAAGGTACATGTGTGTGTGAATGTATGTTAGGAATAGATTCTAAATCTAGTACTTACAGTCTGGATAGAGAATCTATATAGACCACTTACTGATTGAATGTTGAATATTCTCTTTTACCTGTTTCACTGTGCTCACCTTTAACATCTTTTACCTTTTTTGTTGCTTTTACATTATTTACTTAATTATTTATTGTTACTTGGTTCTGTCACTAACTGAAATTTAGTAGCCTTTGGTTGTAGCTTCCCTAAGTCTGATGTCAATAGTTACCTTCAAAGAAGCATACTATAAAACAATAATTGCCAACTCTGATTTAACAATATCCTGATTTTCCTTTAAAATCTCAGCAAGTACCAAAAATTATATCAAAATTCGTTGTTTTATGCTAACTATAAAATTATTTTTAACTATAAGTTTTATTTTTGGAAGCTCCATAGAAATGCTTTAAGAATGTAAATAAGAGCAAATTGTGTATTGGTTCTATATTAGACAAGAAAAAGAATGATTTCATAGAATATTTATAATCTGAAAAAATTATTAAATTATTTAGACAAGATTAATGCAGCATTATAAGTAAAATACACATTTTCAGATAATATAGGTAATTAATACTATTTTCAGAAATAAAGTTAGTGGCTTATAATAGATGTTAATAATTGTAGATGTATCAAATAGATTCTATGTAAATGCAGAATTTTTCTTATCTCCTTTTTACCATTACTTCTGGGCCTAGATAAATGTTTAGTTTACTTGTATCATATAAGGTCATAAAAATTAAGCTTTTAAGAGTTTGAAAGTATGCAGTCTTGGCTGGTGTGGCTCAGTGGATTGAATACTGGCCGGTGAACTGAAAGGTCACCAGTTTGATTCCTGGTCAGGGCAAATGCCTGGGTTGGTGGCCAGGGCCCCAGTTGGGGGTGTGCCAGAGGCAACTAATCAGTGTTTCTGTCACACATTAGTGTTTCTATCCCTCTCTTTCTCCTTCCTCTAAGAAATGAATAAAAACCTTAAAAAATAAAAAAATTTAAAAAGTAGAAGTTTGAAAGTATGCAGAAATGTTCTTATTGAGTAATTACCTTTATTTTAATAAAATGTTACACACTAATAGTTTAAATTTGCTTTTCTAAAATGTACTCTTAAGACCTACAAATCAGAGTTTATATGGTGTTAAGTATGTCAGTAGTAGTCTTTCATCATTATTTCGCAATTGGCAGCTTTTATTGAGACTTTTGAGGAAACTAAAAGTCAGGAACTGGAACGGAAGGCACAGATAGAAGGCAGCATTGTTGCGCTTTTGGAGCACAGTAGCCGGGTAAGTACCATGTACCTGTCCTGGTGTCCTCATTATTTTTACTGTGATTATCTTTTCCAACAAAATAAATGCAGCGGTTTACTATTACTTTTAAACTGTTTCCTTTAGCCCTGACCAGTTGTGACTTAGTTGGTTGGACAGAGTCTTGCAAAGTCAAAGGTTGCCAGTTTGATTTGCAGTCAGGACATGTGCCCAAATTGCAGGTTTCTTTTTTACCTTGATGTTTCTCTCCCTGTCTTTCTTCCTCCCTTTACCTCTCTCTATAAATAAATAAATAAAATCTTTAAATACTAAAAAAATAAGTAAATAAATTATCTCTTTCCTTTAACTTCTCTCGATTATTATTTTATTTCCTTAAGCTATTAATTTTTGTCTTTCTAGCAAAATTTAGCTAACTAGTTGGATGACAGGGAAAAAGATGACATTTCAATATTAAACATATGTATATAATACCAATAATCAGTAGTAAATGAGGAACTAATTCAGAGTAATTATTAAGGTTCTCTTCCATTATTAATCTATCGGAACTTTTAGAAGTAGCATTTGCACAGATAAGCTGCAAAATCCAGATACATTATGTTGGAAAATGTTAATGTATATGTTAATATATTTTTACACTATAATTTGTATTGTAAATAGAAGGAATTCTGTTCTTCTAAGATCTACAAGAGAATGACATATATAATGAGTATCTTGACTCAGCAAAACATGCTTATTGAGAAGTCTCTAGTGTGTGGTACCATAGGAGGAAAAAGGCTTCGTTTGTTTTCAATATTGTTAGTTTTGTAAGACTCAAGTCAGTTCTTAAAATATTGTTGTTGCATTTTTGTGCACTTAAATAAAGCAAATATAAAAAATTTTTGAATTTTAACTTAGCCTATCTTTACTGAGAAAACCTGATTTGAATATCACTGTATTATTCTGTAAAATGTATATAATAAATGATGTATTTTAAAGACTACCCAACCCAAAACATTCAATCCTTTAGCAGTGTTTTCTAAGAGGTTTATTGGAGAATTAAATTGGTGGAATTTTTTCATTTTCTCTCTCTGAAAATACAGAATATAAATCGTATGAAACAGGTATCCTCTATCACCAATCAAGAGCTGAAGATAATGCAGGATGATCTCAATTTTAAATCTGCGGAAATGCAGAAATCCCAAAGTACAGCTAGGAATTTGACTTCAGGTAAGAAAACAACCTAGATTTTTGAAGTTTTTTTTTCTGTAACAAAATGGAACTTTAAAATTTTACTAATGTTATTCTCTTTGATTTTTTTTTTGGAAGACTGAGGATATAATTTATAAGTGCCTATTGTTCCAGTCATTTGTGGTCTCAGAATTTTGCCTAACTTTTCACATCAACTTAATAGTATTTCATTGGGTAGTCTTCCTCTATGCCTATGCAATAACTTCAGTATTTCCAGGTTAAAAAAGAAAAAAATCCAGTCTCGTTTTTCGAGGAAATTTCAACCTGGTGGAATGACAAGCAAATAATTAAAATACAATGAAATAGTGCTATGATGGAAGCATAGGAGCCATGGAATTACACACATAGGGCTCATATTCACCCCTGTGTGTGTAGTTAGGAGAGATATCCTAGAGGAGGTAATGTTTTAATATAATGAGTTTCACCCATAATGACTAATATGAGAATAGAGCAACATTGTCTAACAGAAATGTAATGCCAGACACATATATAATGTTAAATTTCCTGGTAGCCATGTCAAAAAACTAAAAAGAGAGAGATAAAGTTTAATAATATGTTTTATTTAACCCACCATATGGTCAAAATGATCCAAATGTCATTTTAACATAATCAATATGAAAATAATGGGATTTTTAAATCATAGCCCATCTAACTTTGGACTAGACACATTCAAATGCTCAAAGGCCATTCGTGGATAATGGTCGTCATTTGGATAGTACGGGCAGAGAGATTAGAAACAATACACAAAATTGACCTTAGCCTAGGATAAATTCATGTAAAAACTTGTATGGAATATTTCATTTTTTGAACTAGTGGATTCTAACTATCAGTGTTCTTTATGCTAACACATGTGGTGACATTGAATTAGTTATGTTTTTATTTGTCTACTTGGAATTACTTTGACAGTGAAATCATGGGGAATGAAACATAATTAATATTTACACACTTAAAAATGGTGACAGATTCTTGAACTATAATAATGGATCCATAATGTCCATTTTTCTGGAATCCCAAAATCTAAAAAGCTCTTGGCAGCAAAACCTAATCTGACTGGAACTGACATGAAGCTATTTATAGTGTTTAATTATCCTACCTAGTGTGACTTCATAGTTTTTGCTGCAGTGTTCATGTACTTGATGAAAAGATGCTGCCTCAGACCTTACTGTGGGAGTTATGTAATAATCATCAGTACATGCACTATATTACTTTTCTAAAATCAGAAGAATTCTGCATTCTAAATCACAAATTCCCTAGGAGATTTATTTAAGGGATTATGGACTTACAAATACACACCGAATACTATTAATATATAATTGAATTTAAATTGATGATCTAAGTGGACATTTGTTATTATTCTACACATGTAAGTATATTTTATCTGCCCAGATATGTTTAGAGCCTGTTTACCATGGTTTTATTTGTATATGTGAATTATATGCAAAAAAAATAGAGGAGGTAATTCTAATTTTGATTATTACCTACTATTGATTTGATGACGAGTATTTTTTAATTATGATTGAAACAAAATTCACCATCTTAACCATTTTAAGTATACATCATAGCAGCATTAACTCTATGCACATTCTGTGCGATAGATATCTAGAACATTTTCATCTTACAAACCTGACACACCAATAAACAACAACCCCCCAACCACATCATATTTTCTGTTTCTGTGAGTTTGAGAACTTTAGATATCTTATATAAAAGAAATCGTGCAATGTTTGTCTTTTGGGGAATGGTTCATTTACTTGCCATAATGTCCTTCAGGATCATGTATGTTGTAACATGTGACAGGATTCCCTTTTTTTTCAAGGCTAATATTCCATTGTATTTACATACTACATTTTATTTATTCATTTATTTGGTGGTAGACCTTTAGGTTATTACACCTCTCAGCTATTGTGAATAATGTTGCATTGAACATGAATGTGCAAATATCTCTTAGAAATTCTCTTTTCAGTTCTTTTGGATATATATGACTGAATATTTTTACCTCTTTATTTCTTTTTTTATAAGCTAAAGAATTTTATTTTTTATTTTTTTAATTTTTTTTATTTAAATGAATGTTCAAGTACAGTTTTCTCCCCCTTACTCCCAATCAAGCCCCCCAGCCCCCCCACCTCCCTCCCATTACCACCCTCCCCCTAGCTTTTATCCATGTGTCCTTTAACTTTGATCCTATAAACCCCTCCCCCTCTCCCCCTAAATCCCTCTTCTCTCTCCTCTGGTCACTC
>PVIA01017493.1:0-15513 GCA_004024845.1 Tonatia bakeri
AGTCCAGCCCCCAACCAGAGCTGCCTACACTAGCAAAGGAGCCGGGGACCAGCCCGGCCCCCATGAGCCCCCGTGAACCTCATGGGCCACACCAGTCGGGGTCGACAGCAGTGGCCATCAGCTGAGTACCAGGCTGAAGGACTGGTCTCCGTGGGTGACTTGCAAAGGGTGGTGCCGTGGCCCATGGGGCTTCTGCTGCATGTGGTTGGCAGGCACTGACCTCTCTGTCTGCTGACCCCTCTGTCTGCAGTCCGCTTGTCTCCTCGTCTCCTCGAGGGCCCATGAGGGCCCTCACGCCCCTGTACTGAGACGCTTCCTACAGGCCAGGGGTGCCAAACTCGTTTTCACCTGGGCCACATCAGCCTCAAGGTTGCCTTCGAAGGGCCGAATGTAATTTCAGCTCCTTAACTGTTATGGAGCAGTTATACTTACACAATCCTAAAATCTCTTCAGCCCTCTGAAGGCATCCGCCAGGCGGATGTGGCCCCGGGGGAAAACGAGTTTGACGCCCCTGCTCTGGGCCTTTCCCAAGGAATAGTCTGCCCTCAGCTGTGAGCACCAAACACAGAAGCAGCTGCTTCCTTGACGAAGTGGCTGGCGTATTCCGCTGTCTGTGGCCAGACGCAGGGCCGGAGTCCAAAAGTCCGCGACTCTGTGGCCGGGGCCTGAGCCACCTGCACCCCAGCACTCCCGCACTTCCTCCGGGTCTTCCCGGAATGTCCAGGCCTTTGCCTCAGGCCCCGGACACCGAAGGCTCGTGTGGTGGCCTGCTGGAAGACAAGCAATCTGAGTAGAAGAAGCTGTATGGGATCCCAGGGGAAACAATCCTATTAACACAGTGAGCACAAAGGAAGAAGACAGGCACATAAATTGAAAGCCTAGACTAACCTGCAACTATTAAAAGGTTTGAAAATTTCATTTCGTCTATTTAAAAATCCCTGTGCAAAGCGGGGAAGGGTAGCACCTTCAGCTGGAATCATGGGCCGATGTCATTCATGAGCAAAGATCAGCAGCCTCCATCCCACTCAGCTCTTCCGTGCCCACCCAGGTCCCCCAGGACATGGTTGTCCCTCACGGACAGGTGGGCAGCAATGCTGCATCGGTGTAACGTCAGCTGAGCCTCACCAGGGTCCTCGGCGGTGGCCCTGGTGGCACGGCTATCGGCACAGAGTTGGGACGCCTGCTGGAGGCAATGAAGGTGAAACGCTTCTCATCATGTCAGCGTTCTGTGCGTCTCCCCCACGCCACCCAAGGTGCCTCGCTGGGTGTCCTGCTTTCCTTCTGCTGACGGTTAGAAAGTGAAAACACAGACACACAGACGCCTGTGCACACACACGCACACACACGTGCCCACTCAATGAGTTCTCCGGGACCTAAGTCCCGACAAATGGAGTACTCCATTTTAAATATGGTTTTGAGCCCAGAAATAAAGATAAACCCTTACCTTATTCTTGTTTCCTTTCAAATGAGAAAAGGCAGACAATGCCCTTCGCAATGAGTATATCAAACTTTTTTTTAAAAAAGATCAACTTTTAATTTGCGTCTCTCTGACAGCACCTCTGGGCAGCGACGTTCATGTTTCTGTCCCTGCAGCCGATGGCCCGTGAGACGTGGGCCTGGCTCCACCTCACAAGAGCCTCTCAGGGATCCAGACGCTGCCCGTGCGAGGCCGCGAGCACCCAGACTGGGCGAGGAGCTGACGCCTCGCAGATCGATGGGTCAGTCGCTCGGTGCCTGTGATTTATTGGGATGCAGGAAGAGCGACAACACTGGTAATTACTATTTATGAAGGCCCTTCCCACACACGCCGAGTCAGCAAACACGCGGAGCCCCGAGCCCACGCTGAACGTCCGCCTCGAGAGCACAAGCCCCAGACTGCAGCTTCGTGCCGGGACTCCGCTGTGAGCGCACCACCCCTTTGCCTGGATGGCTGCCCCCAGTGCCAAGGATCTGGAGTGACGGGTTGGAAGATGGCCCCCAGGGCCCTCCCATTCCGATGCTCCCTGGGCTGGCAGCAGCAGCGGCTCTAAGAAGCCCCCGATGCCGCGTTTCTGAGTGAGGCCACCTGGGCTTTAGCACCAGCTCAGCGCATCTTCCAAGGGGCATCCTGGCCTTTGAGCCACACAAGCGATTTGCTTTGGGATCCGCTGGTCCGGCGTTTTCGAAGGTGCTTTGGGGACGGGAGGGATTCAATACGCAATGCAGAGTACTAACGTCCTACGTTCACTCAGAGTACGAGGACTTGGGGAGAGCTTCCACATCCGTCCACGGGTGCCGGCCCCACCCTGCGGGAGCCAGCCCTGGGAAAACAGGCAGGTCACTCACTCAGCACTGGAGCCCAGGGAGAGGCCACACCCCCAAGAACCCAGATGACAGCTCCCCCAAAGATCTATCACTAGAGCACAGGTTCTGGCCATCAAGGCCTGAGGGGGCAGGAGCGAGCGGGAGGCCAGCAGACATCCAGATGGGCAGGGAGGTCCGGGATGAGAGCTGACCATGACGGGCCTGGATCCCAGCTGCCCCCTGAGGGCCCTCACACAGCTCCGAGGCAGAAGGAGCCCCAGCTGGGAGCAGGACACCATGAACAGTGGATGGTGGACCCAAGAGGGTGCAAGTCCTGCTACTCGGGCCTCATTTTGCAGATAAGACACTGCCCACAGAGTTCCCTTCGCCGGAGCGCAGACAAAGCTTCCGCCGGACGGAGACTTAGGTGCCCTATACTAGCCTCACTCTCACATCCACAGGTGACAAGGGACAGTTGTCTACGGCCCCTGTGAGCCTCGCCAACGGCAACACAGCCAGGCCGCCCAAGCCCAGGTAGTCCCCTCACGCGGGGCCGAGGGGTGGGCTCCAGCACCCACACCTCCTTGGAAAGGCACCGGGCGTCCCAGCATGCAGGCCTCATGGCTGCCGGGGTGAGATGAGCACTCCCTGGGGGTGTGGGGTGGGGCCTGCGGTCAGCCTGAGTTGGGTTGGGTCCCCCACGTGCCACCCAGGCATGTGAGGTAACTGTAGTGTAATTAAAATCCAAATCACTCCAACGACATCATTGATTACGCTCAGCTTCGATCACGGCTTCTAATTGATCCTGGTCTGTGCCTGGAGGGCTTGGTGGCATGGGGGCAGAGCAGGCAGCCCGACCCGCTGCCACCTCGCTCACGGGCAGAGGTCAGGTGGGGACACATTCTGTCAGCAGGCCACCTCGGGCCACACGCCACCCCTGTGCCCACAGTGCTCGGCGTGGGTGGGGTGGTGCAGGGTGCTGGGGAAGCAGAGATGCAGCCCTGGAATGACAAGTGGGGAGACAGGCAATGTCTCAGGGCTCCCAGCCCCTGAGCATCTGTGAGGAGCTGAGTGATGCAAAGGCTCCAAAGGGCCTGAGAGTCCTGGGGTCGGGGTACACACTCACGTCTACACCCACCAGAGCCACCATGTCCACCAGGAGCCCGTGTCTCGTGCCAGAACTCAGAATGGGAATCACGACAGGGGCCGTGTGGAAGAAGCTAGGGCTCTCCACAACCACGGGCAACTGCAACAGCTTCTGGAACAATCCCCACCCCTGACCAGGAGCATCAGACAGTCTACAGAACCCATGCTAGAAACTGCTTCGTGAGAACCCGGGTGTGGGGACTGCATAAGAGTCAGGGGGATGCGGAGGCTCAGGAACACAGCCCACGCCGTCCTGTCTGGATGGTTCTCGTCCAGACCACTGCGATGACACTGTTTCGGCCCAGACGCCCGTGCAGCAGCATTGCAGGAGCACACAGCCTAGACGGACGAGTGTCCCTGGGTACCATGGCACTGCCACATGCCCTGTCAGGTCACAGTGCCATGTCAGAGTGCACAGAGATCATGTGTGCAGAAGAAAGGAGCCCCGCCCCCGTCCATGGGCACGGCGCTGCCCACCAGTGGTCCTGGCTCTGGCTGCTGCCCCGTCCAGCTCAGAGTGTCAGAGGGCACTGGTGGTGACGGTGGTGGCACCGATGTCAGATCCTTGGGGTGGGAGTGATGAGGAGGGAAGGCTGAGAGGACGCTGGAAGGACGGGGCCTATGGGCGCTGCTGGGACTGGAGCGGGAGGTGTGTCCCTTAGGCTATTTACATCATATTCCTCTCCCTGCTGGAGGGACAGGCTGAGGTAGAGAGGAGAGGAATTTGGGGTGCAGCATTGGAGAGGTCCTGGGAATCCCCAGGGACCAGCTCTCACGGTGCTGACACTGGGGGCTCTTTTTACCAGAAAGGGAGTCACAGCCACATGGGAAGCAGCCCAGGGCTGAGCCAGCTGCAGCTGAGGGGTGGGGGGCACTGCACCGCTGGTGTTTGTCCTGATGACATGCGTCAGAGACTCGGGAATGGGGAGGCTGGTGGAGGGGTGACAAGGGAGCCCGGAGAGGAGCAGGTGAGCTGCCTCGGGAGGTGCCTTGGGACCCAGGGTGGTGTCCAGGCTCTGGGCCACCTGGCTGGGTGCTCAGCTACTTGAGAAGTGGATTTTGACAACTTTTTCCAGGTCACATTCTGTCTGCTCCACAGACACACAGGGCGGAAAGAAAACTGAGAAAACCAGCAACAGAGAGAGATGCTCAGGCAAGCACGAGGCCATGCTGCCAGCTCGTACCGACCAAGAGAACATGCAGCTGAGCGCCCGCTAGGCCTCCGGGTCCCTCGGCAAGCAGTCCTCAATGGTTCCCTCCAGTCTACCGAAATTTGGTCTTTTTAATTTTTACTCCTATTTATTTTTTAGTTTTAAGATTTTTGTTGTTGTTCTGTTACAGCTGTCCCAATTCCCCCTTTGCCCTCCTCCACCCGTCCCACCCCCCACTCCCACAGTCAGTCCCCACACTGCTGTCCAGTTTGCAGGTCACTCATGCAGGTTCTTTGTCTAGTCCCTCCCCTTCTTTCTCCATTTATCCCCCGCTCCCTCCCCTCCGGTCACTGTCAGTCTGTTCTCTGCCTCTGCTTCTGTTTTGTTCATTAGTTTATTTTGTTGATTAGATTCCTCTTACAGGTGAGATCTTGTGGTATTTGTCTTTCACCACCTGTTTCACTTAGCGTCATGCTCTCCAGTTCCACCCATGCTGTTGCAAAGGGTAGGAGCTCCTTCTTTCTCTCTGCTGTGTAATATTCCACTGTTTTTTGATACACTCATTGACTAAGGGGCACTTAAGCTGTTTCTGGCACTTGGTTATTGTAAATAATGCTGCCATGAACATTGGGGTGCATAGATTCTTTTGGATTGGTGTTTCAGGGTTCTTAGGGCACAATCCCAGCAGTGGATAGCCAGGTCATAAGGCAGCTCCATTTTTAGTTTTCTGAGGAAAGTCCATACCATTCTCCACAATGGCTGCCCCACTCTGCATTCCCACCAACAGTGTACTGGGTTTCCCTTTTCTCTGCATCCTCAACAGCACTTGTTGATTTGTTTATGATGGCCGTCCTCACCGGTGTGAGATGAACAGGAACAGCCATCTTGAGGAAGAAGAACAAAGTAGGAGGGATCACAATCCCTGATATCGAACTATATTACAAGGCCACTGCCATCAAAACAGCCTGGCACTGGCATAAGAACAGACACATAGACCAATGCAACAGAAAGGAGAGCCTAGAAATAAACCCAAGTCTGTATGGTCGGTTATATTCGACAAAGTGGCAGCAGCATCAAATGGAGTAAAAGTAGCCTCTTCAACAAACGGCGTTGGGAGAGCTGGACAGCTACATGCAAACATGAAACTCGACCCCAACTTTCCTCATACAGAAAAATAAACTCAAATGGGTAAAGGACTTAAATATAAGTCACGACGCCATAAAAGTCTTGGAGGAAACCATAGGCAGTAGAACTTCAGCTGTCCCATGCAGCAGTATTTTTGCCAATAAATCTCCTTGGGCAAGTGAAGTAAGGGAAAGAATAAACAGATGGGACGGCAGGAAATTACAAAGCTCCTGCACGGCTAAAGAAGCCATCCTCAGAGAGAAACGGGAACTGAGCGCATGAGAGAACATATTTGCCAATGATACATTGGACAGACTTTGTGTATTTTAATCTCTAAAATATATAAAGAACTCATACGACTCCACACCAGGAAGACAAACAATCCCATTAAAAAATGGGCAAAGGACCTGAACAGATACTTCTCCAAGTTGCCGTGTTTTGGGGGCGAGTGGTGGCAGGCTCAGAAAGTGCTGGCGCGCCTCGTGGCCCCGGCCCCATCTCACTCTCAGCTCGCTACCTGAGTATTGGGTCGCACTGATCTCCCTGTGAACCTTTGAACCCTGAAGGTGCAGGTGGCCTCGGATGGGACGGACAGGAGCAGCTCCTGCAGCCCTGCCTCCCCCGCCGCCACACCCCATGGGAGTGTTTACAACTCCGGTAGGCTGCTCCAGAGGCTGCTCTAGCTGAGCAGAGGCAGGGCAGTGTGGACGGTGGGGGTCGGGGGAACGAGAGGCGATGCGGAAAGGAGCCACGAGGTGGCCCTGAACACTGTGTGTTCTGCTCACGGGTCTCCGGCACCGGCGGCCACTCTAAGGCAGGGAAGGCCTGTCCCATGGGACCGGGAGCGCCTGCATGGTGACTGGCTGTGTCCTATAATGGAATTGCCATGCACGGGGATGGGGAGTCACTGTCAAGCTTTGCCTCCTCGGCAGCCCTGCCCAGAGCACAGACACAGACCAGCTGTGGACTGCTCCTGGGAGAGCCAGTGGTCAGCTGGGGATGAGACACAGGCACCTGCGAGGACAGGGGGCTGGACCAGGCCACCCACACCCACCACCAGTCTGCATGCTCAGGCAGGGTATAAGCAGCCACGAGGCGGAGTGTGGATCGCCGAGCTGCTGAGAGCGGACGCAGGCCACGAGGACCTTGAGTCACAGCAGAGGCGACAAGGGTCCAGAGGGTCAGGTGACAGACCCTCGTGATGCACCATGGACGCAAGTCTTGGTGTCGACTGGGCATGTGGTGGTTCATTTTATGTGTTGACGGGACCAGGCCATGGGTGCCCCTGTGCTGGGCTGGTGTTCTTGGTGTTTCTGGGTGAGAGCAGCATTTGCTGATAGACAGAGTGAAGCGGACAGCCCTCCCCAGAGCAGGTGGGCAGCACCAATCGGGCGAAGATCCAAGCAGACCACAGGGGCCGGTGCTCCCTGAGCGACAGAGAGCAGCTCCTCTGGGCCCGATGGCCCTTAGGCTGGGCGGCAGTGTTTGTCCTGCTCACAGACTCCGCCTGGCACTGAGCCTCTTCCTGGGCATCGGCCCCGCACAACCACGTGGGTAAAAGGACCCCAGGCCCGAGAGCTATCTGCGACTCCAACTGGCTTCTGCTGACTCCGACTGAACCTGGGCCTTGGATAACCCACATTCTGGAGTGGGTGCGGTGGACACACAGACACATGATCTAAGAACATGGCACAGGAGCCAGCAAGGACAGTGCTCACATGTGACTGGAGAGCCAGGGAGAGCCGTGGAGAGCTGTGGAGAGCTGTGGAGAGACATGGACAGCCATGAAGAGCCAGGAGGAGCCAGAGAGACTCGTGGAGTGCCGTGGAGAGTCGTGGAGAGCCCTGGAGAGTCCTGGAGAGACATGGAGAGCCACACACAGTGGTAGAGCCCCAGGGACACAGGACTACAAAAATCTGCCAGAGACCTTTTATGTGAATGTAACATAATTCTCTGCCTGCGATTTCCAAACCTTCGCCTTGGTTCACCTTTCCAGAGACAGGGACACCCCGTGGTTCCCACTGGAAAGGTCGTTCTAGGGGCTGCACCCTGGCCGTTCGGCAAAGGCAATTGCCTCCCAAACCGGGACCGGCCACGACAAGCTGGCTCCCTGAAGGCACCTCCCAGTGGAGGGCAGGGTGCCACCCGTAGCTCGGCCTGTCTCTTTAAGGGGATGGTGGGAGTCCCGGCCGATGCGAGGAGCATGCACGTGCTGCAGGGTGAAGGACATGTGGGGGCGGCCCTGGAAGGACAGAGAACGTGTCCTCTCATGTATTGTCCCCCATGTGTCACCAGCGGCCTGTGAAGGGGGAAAGGGAGAGGCCACAGCTAATTTTCTCACTAACCTAAAAAGTTTAGGGACGAGGTGACATGAGCTCTCGGAGTATTTTTTCTTCGGGACCGAACACGTGAGTTTACCGAGCAAACCTTCACACTTCGCGCTGGCTACAGAAAAGACGAAGAGCCTGTGCCCAGAGCGGACAGCTGGGAAGCGTGGCCTCAGTGACCCGGTGCGGGCAGGTGCCGCTGGGCTCTGCCGAGGAGCCAGAGATGAGAGAGACGTGGCTCGGGGACCCATTCCCTCAATGGCAGCCAGCGCTCCCACCAGGATGAGGACCCAGTGTCCTTCGGGTGGCGCCGCCTGTGTGCACGATCTCGGAGGACAGTCTGAGCCGCCTCGTCTGTGGAGCAGACACCGTGTCTGCCGTAAACCAGGCACCCACACGCACGGTTTGCTTCTGACTCTCTCTTCGACCCGGTCACTGCAGACCTTGGTTCCAACAGCCGCTTCCTTCAACCTCGTGGGAAGTGGGTGTTGATCGAAGGGAAATCAAATCTGTTTTCTTTTCCTTCACCAGGGCCTTGACCCTCTGAAGGCCATCACATTTCCACATACATTTTAGAATTTTCTCGTTAACTTATTTAAAAACCAGCAAAATAGCAAGTGAACGGACGCTGTGGGCATCCAGCATGGTGCTGCTGGACCTCGGGGGGATGATCGGGGGGCAACCAGTGACTTCACAGCATCGAGCATCCAGCTTCCGCCTGTCATAGGCCCCTCTCGTGGCAGGTCCTGCTGGCCCACGCCCCCGGCGCAGTCTCCCAGCTTTTCCACCACTCTCGGAGGTGGCAAGGATCTCGTGCAGCTGCCTGCGCACGCCGAGGAATCCGAATGTGTTGTCTCGATGCACACCGCCAAGCACGCCGTGGGCGGCACTGCCATGTCTACTTACGCACCGAACCCCAGACTCCCTGTGGAGACACGAACACCTTCTTTATTGCTTCTCTCTGCTGCGTAGTCACCGGCCCGTCCCTAACACGTAAGGGAAGCTTCCAAGGCAAGAGAATTAAACTGGACGTAAGAACAGATGAGGACACGACACCCCCAGAGAGAGCCACGCGGATGGCACAGGAAGAAACACCCGACCCCGCCAGGAAGTGAAGAACCGCAGGGAAATGCAGCACAGCCGCCGCCTCCCCGTCAGGCCAGCGAGGGCGAGAAATCGATGACACCCAGCCCAGCGAGGCAGGAGGGGAGCCGCTGCACCCGCCACCCGCCACCCACCACCCACTGCCCACCACTGGGAGCTGGAGGTCAGCCTGTGACCACCCAGTCGGGTGACAAGCGTGCGTTCCCTTTGCTACAACTTACTGTCCTCTCCATGTCCCCCAGACAGAACGCCCTCTGCACCCACACGCAAGCCCATCACGGGACCTTCCCGGGCGCTGGGTTGGACAGAAGGGCCTGTCCATCTGCGGACAGCTAGACACTCAAGGTCTCAGCCGCGCACACATGAGGTGGAGTTTGTAGCCGTCAGAACACAGAAACCCTGACGTGTGAGGAGGCTCAAGTCATGGGGTGAGGCCGAGGCGGGTTTTGGAAGCGTGAGTGTGTCACAGCCGGTGGGGGACAATGACAGCACATGGTGGGGGGACCAGGAGCTCCTGTGTCACGTCACTTGAGCCAACCCGGGCGATGCTGGGCGAGTGTCACCACATCCCTGTGTCCCATGAACAAGTCTGTAAAAACCAGGCACCTCAAAGTGATGCTCGAACATCCTTGTTCATCGCACATGCGCGTGCAACAGGCAGTGACCGTGCCTGTGTGGGGGCAGAGTCTGGACGAGCACACACAGCGTTCTCACACTGGTGGTCTCTGGCTTTTGCTTCTGTTCTAACCACGGTTGTGATCTGGGAGTCCCAAGACACACACTTACTTTTCACTTATTTTGGCAAACACAATAAAGATAAAACGGAACTTTTTCAAAGAGGAAGCATTGTGGGTCTCATTCTGTGTGCCGGACACCTGCCGGCGACATCTCGGTTTCAGCCTACAGAGGGACACGCCGCCCTGGGGACACGGTGGCCCCCAGAAATGACAGAAGAATACTATGGCATCAGTCACCTGTCACTGCAACCCACTCCAGACAGTGACTTCAACGGGGAAGCCGTGGGCTATAGGCAAAGAGTGACACCTGCAAACTCTTACAAAACAAATCTATCTTCGCAGTCACTCCCTGCCCCCTTGTATTAAATTTTAAAGGTTATTGTGCATTATTTTCCCATTAAGAAGCTGGATAAATATTGTAACAATGCACTTGAAATTAAAATTAGCAAATTCCATTCTAACCCTCAACAATGGAAGCCTTTCAGCTACTCCTCCAAAGGATTTAAAATTCCGTCTTTCATAGCTCACAGGACACATACACGAGGTAATTTAAAGAGAACGTGCGGAAGCAGGTGAGGCCGCTGCAGAACTCCTCACCACTTTCTTGGACTTCCTGGGAGGCAGGCTCCACACTCAGGCATCGCTGGGACCCACACCCAAGCCGAGATCCCACCACCTAAAACAGAAGTGGCTGCTCCAGTCCGGACCCTCTCCCAACGGCCCACCTCAGGCAGTACCTCACACGAGATGGAAGGTGCAGAGGCAGACAGGCGGTGTTTGGTGAGGACACAAAGGGGATCGGCCATCGGGGTTCCAGCAGAGAAGAAACAGACTTGCTTTGCGCGGTGGAGCCCAGGTTCAGGCAGCTACCCCAAGCGCCCAGGGCTGTCACTGTTTAAGGCGCCCGTCACTCAGGTTAGGGGAGTTTTCTCAGACCACAGCGGGGCGGCGCTGCGGGGCCAGGGCCCACAGAAAGGGATCTGCAGACAAAGTCAAGGGCACGGAAGTGTCTCTGCAGCCGCCCCTGGTCGGCAGGCCCGGGAGGCACGTGGCCTTACACTCACTTGTGCCCAGGGACCCTCCGGTGCTTGAGTGACGCTCCGCAGCCCCGCCTGCCCAGGGCCTCAGCAGGACGGCAAACGGCGGTGCTCAGTGTGGCCACAGACGCCTTTGCAGGTGATGGGGGTGAGCTCAGTGCAGTGGGCGACATGCCCAGCCATGCCCGTCAGACACAGACGCAGGCCAGGAAAACCAGAGCAGGGCGCTGCCCTCCCTGGACCAACCCACCTCATTCCCGCGGCTCCCCACTGACGGCTATCGTAATGAAGAGAGAAAACCTCCACCTCTCCACCGCCTGGGTGGACTCTCTCCCTGGAGACACCCGCCCATCCCCACGTCCCCCTGGCTGGCGGGAGAGGTCGAGCTGATGCCTGGCCCCCCCTGCTGGTGGGAAGAGGGCAGGCGGCCAGGCAGTGCGCGGTCAGCAGGCAGAGGGTGCAGTGGGAAGAGGCAGTCGCAAGTCTAATTCCTTCAACATAACACCCCATCTGTTTTTGTGCGAGTACAGGACACTGTCTTTCGAGAAAGCCTGTCTTTGAGACCCACAGATCTACACCGAAACGAGCTCTGCCGTGGGTGGTTGGAGGGGCTTTGACAGGCACGTGGCAGAAATTCAAGAAGATGCCGCCACTCTTCTGCCTAGAAGAGCAGGCACTTGGCAGAGGGGGCTAATTAACCCCCCCACACCGTGCTCAGGCTTCCTGACTCTTATTGGAACTGCTGATGCGGGATCAATACCCATGAGGAAACACGGAGTTAGCCAGACAGACAGTCCTCCCACCAGTGGGATGGGCAGGCCGGCGGGGGCTGGGGGCACACAGGTAAGTGACGCAGTCAGTCCTGTCACTTCCAGACCTCACGTTGTCTCCTCCTGGCAGACGTCATCATTTCGGAACCTGGCGATTAGACCAGCGTGTTTAATTAGCGTTTGTTTGAAATGAATAGACATTAATTTGGACACACTCAGGTTTGTTCACCGTGATATAATACCAGCTATTACCAGGCAATTTTCTCACCAGAATCCCATTCCCGTTTCTCCACACTCCGCTTAGTCTTCTATTTGTCTTATTTCTGGAGAATGGATGACACCACGTCTCTGCGGTGCATTAAATGACAATGCGCAGGTGCTCCGGCCGATGGGGGGGCCATCTGCCTGCACCGGTCCGCACTGCTGACCCCGGGTCACACAGCCCCACACCCCAGCTCCGGGCTCAGCCACGAGACCCGCCATAGGCCCCGGGCAGGTGGGGACAGAGCCCACGATCACTGGTTGGAGCTGTAGTAAGTGCCGAGCACACCAGAGGCCCCGCCACTGGGGCAAGGCAGGTTGGTGGATGTACCAGGGACCCAGGAGCAAAGGGTCTGTGGTGACACCGGAGCCTTCCCACACCAACGCCGTCAGCCTGGAGGCCCCTGGAGCCCTCGGCTCTGCGGAGACCCAGCTCACGTCACACACGTGTCACACTTTGGAGCGACACAGTCACTTCAGGCCTCTGCTCCTGCCCACTGCCACTTTCTCCCATTAGAGAGAGACATTGCCCAAAGGAGGTCTTCAAGGAAAGTCATCAGAACACGAGACCTGGCCCAGCTGTCAACTCCACTTCTTTGTGTCACAGTTACCCCACCATTCAGGAAGTGTTGGAAACCCGAAGGGGTGGGCGTCAGCCAGGGGAGTGTGATGGGGGGCGGGGGGCAGCAGGGGACACACCCAGAGGCAGAGGGGCCTCCCCAAGCCCCTGGGCCTTTCCTCCACTTTGGACCCAAGGCTGGAGGGCAGAGGGCAGGGGACCCACCTGGTCGGGAGCAGGGGACCGGCTGCCCCAGGCTCAGCCCATCAGCCTTGGGTTCTCCACAGGGGTCCGTCCTCAGCCTCCGTGAACCCAGTGAGTTTGACCTGAATGACCTGGGCTGGCAGGTGCGGTTTGGTTTGAGTTTCACTTGGCGGGCTGTCCACACAGGCCAGCCACCTGCCGCTGAGGAACCACGGCTCTTGTGGCGAAGCTGGACCCTCCACCGCCGGCCCTTGGGCTCAGGCTGTGCCTTCTCTGGACGTGGACCTGCGATTTCCCCACCTGTGACCGAGTCCCATCTCCGGACGCTGCCCTCCCTCGCTCCCCATGCCCTGGCCCTCCTTGGGTTTCTACGCCCCGACCCAAGTCCTGCATCCTAGTCCTGCCTCCCCACCCCGTGGTGCTCCCCGTCACATGCAGCCCGTTAGCACTCTGGACAGCACCTCCTAGGGGCAGACGCCCCGGGACCAGCGTGGCTGGCGAGGTGGGAGCAACTAGAAAAGAGGGGTGATGGGGCTCAGGGTGGAGGGCCGTCTGAGGACTCTCTGGGTGTCTCTTCTTCTCTTCAGATGCACGAGGTCTCTGCAGCCCAAAGCCTGGGCCTTGGGGCAGCAGGCTATGACGTGAACCAGGCACGTGATTCTGAAGTTCGTTCTGGGGAAATGAACCTCCGTCGTAGTGTTAAGAGGAGGGGCGTGCGAGTTGTGGGGAGCTGACCGGCTTGGGTGTGTTGCAGGGCCTTAACCATGGGCTGAGGCTGGGCCACTGGGAGGGCTACAGGAGCTGGGGCCGCAGGAGCGGGAGGAGGCCATGGTCTGAGCGGGCAGGTCAGTCATGTGTGGGTCAGTCACGAGTGTGTTTTCTGGCTGCAAAGTGGGGAAACGCCCTGGCCCACGTCTCGTGGGTGTGGTTCCACTGCACCGGCCGACCTGCTGGGCAAAGTGTGGGGACGGAGGAGCCCCTCCGCGCTTTCTGCTGTCTGGCCCCTGCGGGCAGGCTAGGTGGTCGGACAGACCTGCCTCTCCCGGTGGGAAGGGCAGCAGTGGACACAGCCACGCTGCCGGGTCATTAGCTCTGGGTCTGAAGTGAGGTGGGCGGGCCCAGCTCAGCCCCTGCTCAGCCCGCAGCAGGGGGTACCTGGGAGAGTCGTGGGCTCCGTCTGAAGGTCCCTCGTCTGTCCTCCACGCGTCCACGCGACCTTGAGTCCTTGGGAATCGCCTCAATCAAACCCCGTCCTGCTAAGCTGGCTGCAGGAAAACGCATGGCCGCCCACATAGAACGGCCCCATTCTCCACCCAAATGGCTGCCGTGATCAAACATGCAGAAAACGGAAAAAGTAAAATGACCCAAATTGTCCAAAGCTTCAAGGATTTCTTTCCTGTTTGTTATTTTAAGCCATTGTTTCTCGCTTCTTCCCAGAAGAATGGCCTCTGATTCGCGGCTGAGTCCAGCCAGCCCCGGCCAGGCGCCTGCCCCTGGCAGTGAGTCCAATTTCTGGGCATTGTTCTCGCCGTTTCCCTACCTTCACACAGAGAAGCTCTTTGCACTGACAGTTGAGGGGTGCATTTTGCTGCAGAAAGAAGTGTCGGAAGCACTCGAACTGGGTGTTTGGCAAGTGAACACTTGGCAAGGTTGGCGGAAGCTCCTCTCTGTCCCCCGGGCAGGGGGCAGGGGGCAGGTGGCCGGTGGCCGGTGGCCGGGCCTCCTCTGGAGGTTGCTCATGTGACACTCACTGTCCCTGCTTCGTGGTGATGCCCCAGGTCCCACAGCCGGAGCCCAGCCTGGCCTGGTGGGCCACCCCTGGGACTCTCTCCATGGGCCTGGTGCGCATAGTCGTGGGTGACAGAGGTGCAGACATGCAGACATAGGCCCGCCAGAACCCCCGAGCCTACGCGGGAACGTGGTCCCTGAGCCGTGCGCATCTGATGCCAGCTGGGTGCCGGATGACACTCACGTGCCCCTCGTCCCCGGGAGGAGATGCTGGTGACGCTGCTGTGGGTGGTCGGCTCCAGGACTGCAGAGAAGCGTCCAGGGCATGTGCGACCTGTGCCGTCCCCACATGGCACGGAGTTTTAAATTCTGTAGCTGCCCCAAGGTTACCCCTCAGAGAGGGGGCAGCTGGCACATCATGCTGGCCCCTCTGCCATTTCACCGAAGATGGCCGTGCACCCCCGAGGCCCATCAGTGCCCTCTCGCCCTCCCCACAGGCCGACACCAAGCCTGGACCAGCCGGCAGTGCATTCTTGCTGACAGGCTCTCGGCGTCAGGACGTCCACCTTGGTGGCAGCCCTGGGCCGCGCAGCCGATGCCCATCACAGGAGCACGGGGCTCCGTGGGGGACGGTCTTGGGCACGGCCTGCCTCCAGGGTGGCCGGCACCACGCCTGTGCTGCAGGAGCCAGACTCTGAGGCTGGAGAGTCCCCGTCCTCCCACTGTGAGCCGTGTCCTCCCCCTAACGGCCAGGACTGATTCTTGTCCATCTGCTCACAGCTGGTGTGGAAGCTCTGCAGCGTGGGGTTAGTGCAAGAACTTCTTCTTCGTCAAACCTGACTTCGGAAATGGCCCCAGCCAAAGGCAGGCTCCAGGTAACCTGACAGGGAGAGTGGGTGGGCTGAGATCTGCCTGCAGGGGAGTTCCTGGCGAGCAGCCAACTGCCCAGCAGAGGGGCGGGGGTGGGGGGCCCTGACTCAGTGTCCAAGAGCTGCTCAGCCTCAGGCCCTGGGTGGCCGCACCCACTCGGAGTGAGGCCTGGCGTCGCATAGTCTTCACCCCTCCAAGGATGATGAGGAAC
>PVIA01017494.1:0-15523 GCA_004024845.1 Tonatia bakeri
TTTATCTAGTTTTGGAGTTAGGATGATGGTGGCCTCATAAAAAGAGTTTGGGAGTCTTCCATCATTTTGGATATTTTGGAATAGTCTGTGAAGGATAGGGGTAGGTCTTCCTTAAATGCTTTGTAAAATTCTCCTATGAAACCATCCGGTCTTTTGTGTGTCAGGAGTTTTTGCATTACTGCTTCAATTTCATCTGCTGTTATTGGTCTGTTCAGGCTTTCTGCTTCTTCTTCATTGAGTTTTGGAAGGTTATATTTTTCTAGAAATTTGTCCACTTCCTCCTATGTTTTCAAATTTCTTGGCATATAGTTCTTCATAGTAATTTCTTACAATCCTTTGTAGTTCTATGGTATCAGTTGTAATCTTTCATTTCTGATTGTGTTTATTTGGGTGCTCTCTCCTTTTTTCTTGATGAGCCTGCTTAAAGGCTTGTCAATTTTGTTTATCTTTTCAAAGAACCAGCTCCTGGATTCATTGACCCTTAGAATTATGCTTTTAGTCTCTATGACATTTAATTCTGCTCTGATCTTGGTTATTTCCTTCCTTGTACTTGCTCTGGACTGTCTTTGTTGTTGTTCCTCGAGTTCTTGTAGATGTAGGGTTAGGTTGTTTGTTTGAAATTTTTCTATGTTTTTTAGGTATTCCTGTATCGCTATGAACTTCCCTCTCAATACTGCCTTCGCTGTGTCCGATAAGTTTTGGGTTGTTGTAAGTTCATTTTCATTTGTTTCCAAAACAAATGGTTTGTTTCCAAAAGGTTTCCAGAAACCTTTTGATTTCTTCCCTGATTTCATCCTTGACCTATTCATTGTTTAATAGCATGCTATTAAATCTCCATGATTTTGAGTGTTTTGGGGTTTTTTCCTTGGAGCTGGTTTCTAGTTTCAGTCCCTTGTGATGCAAGAAAATGCTTGATATGATTTCGATTTTCTTGACCTTGTTGAGACTTCTTTTGTGTCCTATCATGTGGTCTATCTTTGAAAATGTTCCATGTACATTTGAAAAGAATGTGTATTTAGCTTTTTTGGGATGGAGGGTTCTGAATATATCCATTAAGTCCATTCCATCTAGGGTATTGTTCAATGCCACGATATCTTTGTTGATATTTTGTTGGAAAGATCTGTCCATTTTTGACTGTAGGCTGTTAAAATCCCCCACTATAATTGTGTTGCTGTCAATATCTTTCTTGAAGTCCTCTAGGATTTTCTTTATGTATTTGGGTACTCCTATGTTGGGTGCATATATATTTACAATGTTTATGTCTTCTTGGTGGATTCTCCCCTTGAGTATTATGAAGTGACCTTCTGGGTCTCTCTTTATGGCCCGTTTTTGGAAGTCTATTTTGTCTGAAATGAGTATCGCTACCCCGGCTTTTTTTTCCTGTCCATTTGCTTGGAAAATCTGTTTCCAGCCCTTCACTTTCAGCCTGTGCAGGTCTTTTATCCTGAGGTGGGTCTCTTGTAGGCAGCATATGTGTGGGTCATGTTTTCTTATCCATTCAGCTATTCTATGTCTTTTGATTGAAGCATTTAATCCATTTACATTTAAGGTTACTATTGATAGGTACTTATTCATTGCCATTTATGTACGTGTGTTTCTCTCTCTCTCTCTCTCTCTCTTTTCCTTCCTTTCCTTAAATCAGACCCTTTAGTATCTCTTGCAGAGCTGGTTTAGTGGAGGTATATTCTTTTAGACTTCTTTTGTCTGGGAAGCTTCTTATTTCACCTTCTATCTTGATTGAGAGCCTAGCTGGGTAAAGTAGCCTTGGCTGCAGGCCTTTGGTTCTCATTACTTGGAATATTTCTTGCCATTCCCTTCTGGCTTGCAGTGTTTCCATTGAGAAATCAGCTGTTAGCCTTATTGGGACTCCCTTGTATGTTACTTCCTGTTTCTCCCTTGCTGCCTTTAATATTCTCTCTTTGTCTTGAAATTTTGCCATTTTAATTATGATGTGTCTTGAGGTGGGTTTCTTTGGATTCCTCTTGATTGGAACTCTTTGTGTTTCCTGGATTTGTGTGATTTTTTCTCTCATCCAATTGGGGAAGTTTTCCTTCATTACTTTGTCAAGTAGGTTTTCTATCCCTTCCTCATCTTCTTCTCCTTCTGGTATCCCTATTATATGGATATTATTACGTTTCATATTGTCTTGCATTTCTCTTAATCCCTCTGCATTCTTTCTGAGCCTCTTTCCCTTTTCTTGCTCTTTCTGGGTGTTTTTTTCTACTTTGTCCTCCAATTCGCTGATCCGATGTTCTGCTTCATCCATCCTGCTTCATCCATCCTGCTTTTCATTCCTTCTACTGTGTTCTTCAGTTCAGAAATTGTACTCTTCATTTCCTCTTGGCCTTTGTTGATAGTTTCTATTTCCTTTTTCATATTGATATAATTTTCAGTGAGATCATTGTAGCTACCCTATAGTTTCTGGAAGCTCATTGTGAGGTCACTGAGCTTCCTTATAATCATTTTTTTAACTCAATATCTGATAGTTGAGTTGCCTCTATTTCATTTAGCATTCCTTCTGAGGCTTCCTCCTTTCCCTTCGTTTGTGGATTGTTTCTTTGTCTTCTCATTGTTCCTGAGACTCTTCTTGTTAACCTCTGTTTCTTAACTTGATCTGTTCTGGTTCCTTGTGTTTATGGTGTGAACTTCTGTAGTAGAATACCTGTGAGATTCAGTGGTGTAGTCTCTTTTTGGGTATCCTGGTGTTCACAGCTTCCCCCTACTCTTTTTTGTGATCAGTTGGAGGAGTAAGGCAAAAGGGGTTAAGACAGCAAGCCAGTATTCTATGATATTTCCAGTAGCAGCCAGCAGAGAAGAGATGGGAGATCCTTTGGCTATGTATAGTGTTAACCATGATCTTCCACTCCACTATCCACGTTTTAGAAATTATGGAAAGAAGATAAGACTCTTAGTGGGGAGGAAAGGGTTGTTAGTTGGATCTAAAAAGCTGTGAGGCTGTGGTAGGTCAGATTCTGAGGTTGGGTGGGAATAAAGAATAGTAAATAGGAGTAGTGTGTAAAAGAATAGAGATAACCCCTACATTAATAGAGTTTAGGAAACTGTGAAGTGAGCTGAGATCTGGGAGGGGTGTTAAGGTGTATTTACAAGTGTATGGAATAAGTCTTATTTACAGTAATATTGAAGCAACAATCTTGTGGCAGATTCTATGAGATCTAGATAACAAGAATAAGTATAGAATCTTGAGTGGTGTACTAATGGAACCCAAGTGAGGGACAGTAAATTATCAACACACTGTGAATGAGATAACAGGGGAAACCTATCAAATGACAGTATAACTAGCCAAGCAAAAAAGATTATACAGAAAGAAAAAAAATACCAAAATAATATTAAAATAAAAAATGTCAGAAAAGAGAGAAAAAGATAATACAAATTTGCAGTAATTTGCAGGCAAAAAAAAAGAAGCAGAAGATGGATTGCAGGAGAGATAGATTTGGAGTGGAAGTAATAGCTCTAGGATGGATGGAAGAGAAACATAAGGAATTGAGAGATATAAAAATAAGAGTTAAAAAATAAAAAGTTGTTTAATGAACAAAAACAAGATAAAATCAAACAATCAAACAACAACAGTAGGATAAGGGGAAAAAATGAAAAAAAATAAAAAGAGCACACACACACACACACAGACAAAACAAAACCAAAAAAATACCAAAAAAAAAAAAAGTCTCTTGTTGGTTTCTAACTGGCCAAACCAGTTTTTCTGCTTTTGCTAGCTTCAGCAGGCTGAGGGGCAGTTAGAATGGTTTTCACCCTTCTCAGAACTCAGTCAGTTTCTCAGGTACTGTGCCCAGGGCTAGCCACCCGCTTTCCTCAGGGCACAAGCTCCAGAGATGGCAAGGAGTCGTGCCCCTCCCCCAACTTCACCACCACAGGCTCTACGTTCAGTGAAGCACCCGCCTCTCTTCTGGGTTCAGGGTGCACCCTCTGGGGATTGCGAGGAGTTGAGCACTTCCCCTCTGTGGGCTGTACGTTCACGAGAACCACCCGCCTCTCTTCCAGGTTCATGGTGCACCCTCCGGGGTTTGGGAGGGGTCATGCACTTCCCTTTGCTACCGCCATGGACCCTTGGAACCTGAGAAGTGCTGCATCTTTTCTGGGTTCACTGTTTGAGAGTCAGGTATCCCGGTGGAATGCGCGCCCGCACGAGATCACCCCCCCTCCAGAAGCCCTTCCCTCGTTCATGGCCGTGGGGTCTCAGTCTTCCCCAAAACCACACACTCACCAGGTTGGGGGCATGGACGCGCATGGCAAGGCCTCCCTTGGTCTGGCAGACTGGGGTACCCACTGTTCCCTGGGAAGTCCGTGGGTGCCCACAACCCCTGCATGACTGTCTCTCCTTCCACACTCTCCACTCTGCGCCTTCAAGGAACAAGGCCTCCACAACTGCTTCTCTATCCTTGTTGTCTGGGGAGGGAGCGGTGACTCTGCTCTCCCAGGTGCCCTGAGACAGACCCAGGAGCACCGGTCCTGCTCTCCGTGCCTAACCCAGGGCCCTTATTATCCCGAAGCAGTTCTCTTACTGTCCGTTTATTCAATGTCTGGATAATTTTTGATGTCCTATTTTCATAAATGTTGTGATATTGGTGCTCTCCTGCTCTATTCCTCCTCAGATTGGCCAAATTCTCCCCCATGCACTGGGGATGGGGATCACAATTCCTCCAACATGGCCATCATCTTCCTGAATCCGGTGTATGATCTTTCTGATGCATCGTTGCACTTGGTTTTTTAATATTTTGTTGAGGATTTTAGCACCTATGTTCATCAGAGATATTGGCCTATAATTTTCCTTGTTTGTAGTGTCTTTTTCTGGCTTTGGAATTAGGATAACGCTGGCCTTGTAAAATGAGTTGGGAGTCTTCCCTCCTCTTGAATTTTATGAAATAGTTTGAGAAGGAGAGGTCTTAGTTCTTCTTTCAATGTTTGGTGAAATTTACCTGTGAAGCCATCTGGTCCAGGGCTCTTGTTTGTTGTTTTTTGATTACTGCTTCAATTTCTGTATGTGTAATCTGTCTATGCAGATTCTCTGGTTCTTCCTGATTTAGTTTTAGAAGACTATATGTTTCTATGAATTTATTCATTTCATTCAGGTTGTCCAATTTGTTGGCATACAGTTGTTTATAATATTTTCTTATAATCTTCTGTATTTCTTTGGTGCCAGTTGCTACTTCTCTTCTTTCATTTCTCATTTTATTTATTTGGGTCTTCTCCATTTTTATCTTGATTAGCCTGGTTAAGGGTTTGTTGATCTTGTTCATCTTTTCATAGAATCCACTCTTGGATTCTTTGATCTTTTGTAATTTTTTAAGGCAATTTGTTTATTTCTGCTTTGATCTTTATTACTTCCTTTCTTCCACTCACTTTTTGCTTTGTTTGTTGTTCTTTTTCAAGTTTTTTTTAGTGTAAAGTCAGATTCTTTATTTGAGCTTTTTCTTGTTTCTTAAGATAGGCCTGTAATTCTATGAATTTCTCTTTTAGGATTGCTTTCCCTGTGTCCCGTAGATTTTGGGCTGTTGCATTCTCATTTGCATTTGTTTCAAGGTATCTTTTTATTTCTTCCTTGATCTTATTGGTAACCCATTCATTGTTTAATAACATGTTAGTTAGCTTCCTTTTCTTTGTGTATTTTTCAGTTTTATTGTCATTGTTTCTAGTTTCATAGCATTATGGTCAGAGAAGATGTTTGATATGATTTCAGTCTTCTTAAATTTGTTCAGACTTGTTTTGTGTCCTCACGTGTTGTCTATCCTAGAAAAAGTTCCATGACCACCTCAAAAGAATGTATATTCTGCTGCTTTGGAGTGAAATGCTCTGCAGATATCAGTTAAATCCATTTGATCTAGTGTGTCATTTTAGACTGATGTCTCGTTGTTGGTTTGCTGTTTGGAAGATCTATCCACTTGAAGTCAATGGGGTGTAAAAATTCCCAACAATGACTCTATTTCTGTTGATCTCTCCCTTTATGTCCATCATGATTTGATTTACATATTTAGATGCTCTTATTTTGGGTGCATAAATGTTTTCTAGGGTTATATCCTCTTGTTGGATTGTTTCCTTTATCATTATCTAGTGTCCTTTTTTTGTCTCTGACTATAGCCTTGGTTTTAAAGTTTATTTTGTTGGACGTAAGTATTCGTACTGTAGCTCTTTTCCCCTTAACATGTGTAAGACATATCTTTCTCCATTTGGCCCTTTACATTGAGACTGTTTGTTTCTTTTGTTCTGAGGTGGTTCTCTTGGAGAAAGCGTATGTGTGGATCTTGTTTTCTTATTCTATTCAGCTACCCTCTGTCTTTTGATTGGAGCATTTAAGCCATTTACATTTAAAGTGATTACTGATAGATACATATTTTTTGCCATTTTATTCTTAACTATTTTTTCCTTCTCCTCTCCCCCTCCTCATACCCCTGTATCCCCTTCTCCTCCACTCCCCTCCTCTTCCCTCTGACTGGCCCTGGGCAACTTGTTTGGAGCTATTAGCAATCCGCAGCTTGTGGCTTCCTGCTTGGCCTGGGTGTGTGCATGAAGAACCAGGATGCACAACCAAGGTTGACTTTTATCAGCACTGGGCCCAGGGGAGGGACAGCTAGAGTCCCAGAGCTTCCAGAGGTCTGCCTCCACCTGTAGGCTTTCTGTTACGCTTGATCTCTGAAATGGCCTCCAGCTGCATGCCTCAGCAGCCTGGCTTAACCTGCACAGAATGGGGTGAGAAGGATCCCTGAGGGTGGGGCTATTGCATCCCTTCCGGCTGTTGCCACTTGGAGGGGAGTTCTCTGACTAGAACAGTGGCTTCTAAAATATGGGGAATGAATCAGCACAGGGATCCTGGCTCCTCACACTCAAGTTCTCTCTCCAGAGCCACCAATCCCAGAATCCCCTCATGAGGCTCTAGACGACTTTGCTCTCCCTCTGCCAGAGTCCAGGGTTAAGTAGCTGCAAATGAAATCTTGTTCATTGGCCCTTTATGAGGCTCTCTCCATCTCTAGTTCTCTCTCCCTGGTGGGCAGAAACCTCACTGCTTTTCACAGCTGGGTTCTTTTCTTGGCTTAGATCCTCTAGTATGGCCCCCTGCTTGGGGTTTAGACCCCACACTTCTCAGGAAGACCCCCCCCCCAGCCACTGAAATATCCCCCTGAAACGTTAGCTGCTGCCCATGGGAGCCCAGCAGCCTTCTAGCACCTCCACACTTCCTATCAGCCTCATTGTGGTGGTGTGGTTTCTTCCTTAAGTTCTTAGTTACAAGGTTTCTCTCCAGTGTTTAGCTGGTTATTCAGGATGATTTTTCTATAATTTAGTTGTAATTCCAGCTTGGTCCTGGGAGAGGGTTAATGCAGCTTCCACCTACTCTGCACCATCCTGGATCTCATGGATTTCTTTTAATTAAAAAATCACGGGCATTAGATATTTGTTAATCATATTGCTCATTGACCTACTCAATTCTGGAAGAAAAAACAAAATATTTTTTCTTGTGATAGAGAATTTTAATTCTACAAAGCACAATTACCAAGCATTTAATTTCTAGTCCTCCTTTAAAAATCACATGTTCTGAAACCCTCAAAATAAGAGAGTTCCAACTAAGTACAAATATTGAGCATTTTTTATATATTTGTAGGCTATTTGCCTTTCTTATTTGGTGACCTGGTGTATGTCATTTGCCCATCTTTGGGAGGAGGTAGGGAAAGACTGGTCTTTGAATTTTTAACTCTTTAAAAGAGTTAAAATAAGCCAACTACCTTTTTTTTCCTCTGATATAAATTGCGATTTTTTTCCCTTAGTTTGAGTTTGCTTAGGCTTGGTCTTTTTTTCCTATCTTGTATGAATTCAAATTGAAATTCAAATTGATGTCAGGCTCCCTTTTTATATTTATACAGATAAATGTGGCAGAATATACTCTAAAGACCACTATTAGAACTATAATCACACAGAAGTCAACAGTGTGCATGTTATATGCTGTTGGCTCTGAATCTTGTAGACTTTGTGAATGAGAGATGTCCACAATGTCCAGGCCTCAACAGCTCTGCTCTGCTCCTATAGACTCCTACCTGTGACTTCTTTTATGGGGTCAGTACATCACATATTTAGTCTTTTTATTTTTCCTAGCATTTATTATCTTTTCCATGGAACCTGGCCTTCTCATGAGGTGCTCAAAGTAGGACAGCTTCAGTTTTATCTTTTTTTTTTCCTTCAGCAATGTTGCAGGCTTAATCTACTCCAGAATCCACTGGTTTGTCTTTCTAGTGCTTTAGGGTATCTTTAGAGCTCTCCCCCAACACCATATTGCAAATGAATCAATTATTTTTCTTCTTTACTATCCAACTTTCACATCCATACATAGTAATTGGGAAACACACACAAATCTATTTTTAAAATGTAGAGATGATGATATTTTCTAGAAATCTTCAGTGTAGCCCATAATATTACACCAAATATAAGTTTATTAATTTGACAAAGTCTTAAAGCTCATGCATTGTTAATTTTTTGTATTTTGATCTAAAAATTATTTATTTAAATTTTTGTATGATTTTTTTTAGTAAAAAGTGCTTTTGAAATAGGTCTTAGGAAATACATAGTTTAATTTTTTCCAGATATTTCTCTGTAACAGTCTTGAGCCATTGCCTCTATTATCATTTAATGCCCTGTTAATAATTATAAATTACTTCTTTCCCCTTGAAATGAGAACTATATGTGGGGTCTGGGAAAAGTAAGGCCTGCTTTAGTGTAGGCCTTGTAAAATAGAACTTATAGTTCTATTTTATTTTTTCCATTTATTTTATTTTGCTGTTCAAGTATTAAATTTGAACATTTCACCTAAAATGTCATATGGTGTGCTTGAGTGTGATATTTTTATGTTATGGAATTACATGCTTATGATTTTGTAATAAATGATTTTGTATTAAAAAGGGGGTATTATTTGTGCCAGACCCTGTATTTTACTCCAATCTGTCTAAAAGGAGTGGGTTCTGCTCTATAAAAGAAAAAGAATATATTTAAGGAAGATGTGTGTGTAAAGAAATTAAAACATGAACAGCAGTTATTAAATATGACTTATTTTTATATTTTCCTCCCACATTTTTCCAAATTCTCTTTAATAATCCTATCCAATGCTAAAAATAGTTGAAAATAAGAGAAAAATGACAAACTTGTAAACAGAAATCCTAGGCAGCACCTTTTCCCTTTGAGTAATTGAGAGTACTTATTTATCCTAAGTACAGTCTTTCCTCCGACCAGATGGTGTATGCTTTCAGCACAAAGAGGGAAGATGGAGTGACAATGTCTAAATTAAGAGGATGAAGCTTCCTGAAGTATTGGGAGAGCTTCAGCATCTTCAAGTGCACATGTCTGCATCTCTGTGAAGTCATTTCAATGGCGTTATGAGTCTTGGATCTTTTTCTGTTGAAATGAATTGGCTCCTTTCCAACAGTCATTTTAATTAGAGGTGTTCTCTAGCTTTAAGTACTTTGTCAAGGAAGGACACTGAGATAACAGGATTTTTTAATTTAGATGGCAGCATGGTCAACAGCTGAACTACCCAGAATTAATATGCTGATAATCACAGTGCTGGCATTACACACAGATTACAAGTTCAGAAGAAATGTTCTTTGCCCTCTGTTGTGGTTGCTGTGTAGGGCACAAGACAGTAAGCCATAAATTGAGATACTGAGTAGATAAGAGAGAGATTAATGATTAACTGACCTTTCCCCATTGCTTCTCTTGTCAAAAGTGTTTTCAGCGTTGAGCAACTAAATAAAAAGAGCCTTATTCCAGAAAACCTACAGGTCCACTATAACACACAAACTCTCTCCTTGAGTCTCTTTTCTTTACCATGGTTGTAGCAGGGGAAAGTGAGCAGGGTCTCGTAGTATAGAAGAGTCAGTTTTAGAGAGCATGTCCTACTTCCTTTATCACAGTCAAGATAGAAAGGAGGTATTGTATAGTTTAAGGCATCCAAATGCTTCATTGGCCAAGCTGAAGCCTCTCCTCTTAAGGCCAGGAACACTGGTCTTCTACCAGTGGAAAGACCCCTGATGATGTCCATCAGTTCACCTGACGCTCCCAGTAATCACTGCTACATGATCCCTAATCATTGTTTTCTATTTCACTTAGAAGACTTCCCACATTATCTTACACATACATCATCATTGAGAATTCTCATGTCCTTCAAAATATGACTGTCTTGGTAGTCTGTTTGTTTTGGACACATCTTGAATCTTGTTTTCAAGGTCATGCTTTTCACAAACATGGAGAATGCTTTGTCGGGTGTGGGTCCTGCCTAGCTAAGTTGTACCATATGGTTACCTGTGTTCAAGTGGAAAGGAGTGCTGGACAGAAGGCACACTCAAGCATCATGCAAGAACTACTAGCAACAGTTTTTTTTTATTTGTTGTGTCTTTATCTGGTTTTGGGATTAGGATGATGCTGGCTTCATAAAAAGTTTGGGAACCTTCTGTCTTCTTGGATTTATTTGGACTAACCTGTGAAGAATAGGGGTTAATTCTTCCTTAAACGCATTGTAAAATTCTGTGAAACTGTCCATTTCAGGGCTTTTGTGTGCTGGGAGTTTTTTTTTTTTTATTACTGCTTTGATTTCATCAACTGTCATTGGTCTGTTCAGGCTTTCTGCTTCTTCTTCACTGAGTTTTGAAAGATTGTATTTTTCTAGAAATTTGTCCATTTCACCTAGGTTTTCCAATTTCTTGGCATATAGTTCTTCATAGTAATTTCTTACAATCCTTTGTATTTCTGTGGTATCAGTTGTAATCTTTCCTCTTTCATTTCTGATTGTGTTTATTTGGGTCCTCTCTCTTTTTTTCTTGATGAGTCTGCTAAAACACTTGTCAATTTTGTTTATCTTTTCAAATCTTGACAGCCACATGCAAAAAAGAGAAACTCAACCACCAACTTACAACATACACAAAAATAAATTCAAGGTGGATAAAAGACTTAAATATAAGTTGTGACACCATCAAAGTCTTAGAGGAGAACATACACGGGAAAATCTCAGATATTCCACACAGCAATATTTTTACCGATATGTCCTTTAAAGCAAGGGACATGAAGGAAAGAATAAGCAAATAGGATCTCATCAAAACAAAAAGCTTCTGCATGGCTAAAGAAAGCAGCATTAAAATGAAAAGAGAACCAACTGTATGGGAAAACATACTTGCCAATGATACCTCAGACAAGGGTGTGATCTCCAAAATATATAAAGAACTCATGCAACTCCACTCGAGGAAGACAAACAACCCAGCTAAAAAAATCAGCAAAAAACCTGAACAGACACTTCTCCAAAAAGGACATACAGAGGGCCCAGAGGCATATGAAAAGATGCTCAGCATCACTAGCTATCAGAGAGATGCAAATTAAAACCACAGTGAGATACCACTTCACACTGGTGAGAATGGCCTTCACACATAAATCAACAAACAACAAGTGTTGGAGAGGAGGTGGAGAGAAGGGGACCCTAGTGCACTGTTGGTGGGAATGAAGACTAATGCAGCCACTGTGGAAAACAGTACGGGATTTACTCAAAAAACTAAAATTGGAACTGCCTTTTGACCTGGCAATTCCACTGCTGGGATTATACCCTAAGAACCTGAAACACCAATTCAAAAGAACCTATGCCCCTCAATGTTCATAGCAGCATGATTTACAATAGCCAAGTGCCAGAAGCAGCCTAAGTGCCTGCCCATCAGTAAATGAATGGATCAAAAAACTGTGGTACATTTACACAATAGAATACTATGCAGAAGAAAGAAAAAGGGAGCTCCTACCCTTTGTGACAGCATGGATGGAGCTGCAGAGCATTATACTAAGTGAAATCAGCCAGGTGGTGAAAGAAAAATACCATATGATCTCACCTTTAATTGGAACCTAATCAATAAAACAAACAAGCAAGCAAAATATAACCAGAAATTAACATTAAGAACAAATTCACAGTAACTAGAGGGGACATGGGAGGGGATAATGGGGAGAAAAGGGGGAAGGGTTTTCCGGAACAACTATAAAGGTCACATGGACAAGACCAAAGAGGGTGGGATCAGGGGAGGGAGGTGGGGATGGCTGGGGTGGGGAGAAAATGCAGACAACTGTACTTGAACAACAATTTTTTAAAAAAATAGTACTGGCAATATGCCCTGGGTGGTGTGGTTCAGTGGATTGAGAGCTGGCCTGCAAACTGAAGGGTTGTGGGTTGGATTCCCAGTCAGAGCACATGCCTGGGTTGTGGGCCAGGTCCCTAGTAGGGGGTGTAGGAGAGGCAAACAACATTGATGTTTCTTTTCCTCTCTTTCTCCTACCCTTCCCCTCTGCCTAAAAATAAATAAAATCTTTAAAAAAAAAAAGTACTGGCAATATATCTCTTCTGTAGAAATAAATGCTGATGAGTTCTTAAGCCTGAGAGAAATCAAATTTGAGAACAATTTAGGTGAAACAGAATGTGGTAAGTCTAGAATCTGGTAATACCACAATAAATTTACTTAGCATTACCTCACATGGTTAACAAAAGTTTTTTCTTCCCTGTGATCAGAACTTTAAAAAAAAATTTATTTATTTTTAGAGAGAAGGGAAGGGAGGGAGAAGGAGAGGGACAGAAACATCAATGTGCTGCTGCCTCCCACGTGGGGACCTGACCCACAACTCAGTCAGATGCCCTGACTGGGAATCCAACCAGCGACCGTTTGCTTCACACCCTGCTCTGAATCCCCAAGTTACACCAGCCAGGGCAGAACTTTTATGATCTATTTTCTTAGCAAACTTGCCAATATGCAACATACTATTACTAATTATGGTCTTCACACTATACTTTTATATTACATTTCAGTACTTGCTTAATTTATACCCGAAAGTTTGTACATTTTCACAACTTTCACCCAATTTTCCCAACCCCAGGCTCTGGCAACTACTAATCTGACTTCCTTTTCTTTTATAAGTTTGTTTTTTCAGATTCCACCTGCATGTGAGGTCAATAGTATTTGCCCTTTTCTGTATGACTCATTTCACTTAATACAATGCCCTCAAGGTCCATCCATGTTGTTACAAATGACACATTTTCTTCATTTTTATGGATGAATTGTACTCCACCATACTTATAAATAACATTTAATAAGTCGAGTTATATGTCATTGACAACAGGCTGTTTCCATGTCTTGTTTATTATAATAAAAATGCTGCAGTAACCAGGGAGGTGTAAATATCTCTTCCACATAGTGATTTCATTTCCTTTAGATATATTCCCAGGACTGAAATTAATGAAAAATATGGTAGGTGTATGTTTTAATTTTGTGAAGAATCTCTATACTTTCTTTTCTATAGTAATGATATAAATATACAGGAGAGCTTAACATTTTAACAGATCAAAAGATGAACTGACACACTGGATTGTGGAAACCATTTAGCATGCCTGCTCTGCTGGAGTGGCTGATTTATTCTAAGCACTGTATACAGCAGTAACCTGTGTTTCCCTACAAGGCAAGGTAAAGAAATTGCATCAGAGATAAACATCAATAAGTATAAAAATTAAATTCCAAAAGCACATTTAGAAAATGGACAATTAAAAAAAACTACTGAGTCTCTGAACTAGAAATAAATGATTCTTTTAAAATAATTTCAAATGTTAATTAGACTTACTGTTTTTTCTATTCCTCTATTCTATATTTTTATTCTCTCAAAACCAAGAAATAGAAGTGTTGAATAGAAAGTACTTAATAAATGATTTCTCATTTTAATTTAGTTCCAGTGGAAAAGACTGTAAAGAAACATGAGCTTTCCTAATATCACAATTTAAAATCTGGCTCTAAGATGAACCTTTTTAAAAGGTAGCAATTTCACCAGTATTCAGTTTCAATAGTGCCTCATTCACCCCTATTTGTCAAGAAAATCATGAGTTCTAGTAAGAGATCCGCACAAAGAACTAAAGTTTATATTACCCTTTAATTGTAAAAGTAGGCATCTTTCTAAAATCTATCATTCTAGTCCAGTGCTGTCCAGGAAATATAATGAGTCATATGGATAATTAAAATTTTCTTGAAGCCACAAAAAGTAAAATAAACAAGAATATTAATTTCAATATATTTTACTTAAGCCAGGATACATGTATTTAACATTTTTATACTAACTCTTTGATTCTGGTATGTACTTACACTTATAGCACATCTTATATTTGAAATCCTCAGTGGGATTATTAATTATTAAATTGGAACTATTAACTATAATAACTATTAAATTAGAAAATGTCATTGTAGTCTCTGCCTCAGTCAACTGACCGTAAGACAGACTAAGACTAAAATTGGCCCAGCCAGTTATCTGCTGTATGCTTGTCTCAGCAGCCACGTCCGGGATGCCTGCCCAGTGTTAGATAGGACCAGTTAGCCCTTGATTCCTGATATTTCTCTCTGTGGGGAGGCCACCACTGGGAGCCACCACTGTTGCAGGACCCACTTGTGGTTGAGCAGCTTCCTAAAAACTACTGTGGGGGGTGATGTCATGGTTAGGCCAGTCGCTGAATTCTCTAAGACCACTCTATTTTCCAGTGTTTAAAGTCAATTCATTTTATTTTCTGTAGTAGTAGCAGCTTTTTCTTCAAATACATTTAAAAATAGAAATCCAATACATAAGAGATAAGTAAGCATTAACATAAATGTAATGTTTCTTTGATAAAACAAAGACACTTGAAGACAATGAAAATCTAAAACTAAATTTTTAATTACACTTATTTTACATTAACTTCAGGATTCAATAAATTCACTGCGAGGATTTCAGACACCTTGAAGCTCACGACAGTCTGAAAACTGGCTAGCTTCAGCCTCAAGGAATCCTGAGAGAACAAGAAGACAGAGAGGGCTGGGAGGCCCAGACCGCCCTTCTAGTAGGAACATCTGTCTTTCCCTTTGGCCCTGGGATCAAAGACATCATTTTGTTTCCTTACTGAGAAATTGCCCTTTCCACTGGGCTTTGTAGAATCTGCTCCCAAACTCTTGATTGTAACCTAGGGTAGTTCCCCACATTATAAGTGATGGCCATTTTTCATCAAGTAATTTAAATATGTTTAATAATCTTAAAAATGACTACTCATGCTATTTTTGTTTTAATATTTTATTTATTGGTTAGAGAGAGAGAGAAACATGGATTTGTTGTTTCACTTATTTGTGCATTCATTAGTTGATTCTTGTATGTGCCCTGAATAGAGAGAGATCAAACCCCCAATTTTGGTGTGTCAGGATGGTGCTCTAACCAACTGAGCTACCCAGCCAAGGCCTATTGTTCTACTTCAGTGTGGAGGCTGTAGAAGGGTAACTGTATTCCAAATCATCGTAAGTATAAGTTTACATCAATCCATTTGGTACCGAATTTTAACATCAATGTTTGACTACCTGTGCCTAGCACCCTGCTTCCAGAGTTACCCCTAGAAGAAGAGGAGTGTCTGTGTATATTTTAGAGCCTTGTAAATTAGTTTCTAAGGCAATGGCTGCCAATTTTGGGGGGAGGGGAGATTATGGACATTAAACAGTAC
>PVIA01017495.1:0-15500 GCA_004024845.1 Tonatia bakeri
GGGGAAGTCGGGAGGGGTTATTTGAAACAAAAGTGCGCTGGAGGAAAGCGTCAGTGCAGCGTGACAATGGTTTCTTTCTGCCTGAGTTGCTGGGGAGTTGGTTTCTCCTGGGAGCACACGATACAACTATATGTTGGGGCCTGTGACAATCTTTCCTGTAATTGACCCTGGGTGGTGCTATGTGACAGCACCCCCATTAACCCCCAACTTCACTTTAGTGAAGTTTCCCTTTATGCAATTTCACAGTAATAACTAGTTGGCTTATTTGCAATTCATGGAAATCAAGTTATACTTATGTGCTCAAAACGAGGTAAGGACCAGAAACACTCTTCCCACCTTATCCCGTGAAAGCCAGTGGCAGCTAAACTGACCCTGTTCTGTGGACCCCTGTACTCAAATTTGATGTTACTTTTATGGAAGATACATGTAGGTTTTTCCAGCATTTCTAAAATTATTTAGTTTTGTTTGGTTTTATCTCCTTTTCCTATTTCTGAAATGTTTTCACACCTGAGTTACTTAAACACACCTATTAACCATAACGCCACTTCTTTGAGACATGAAATTCTCCCAGTGTGTTTTCCAGTACACTTATTGTTCTATTTGTTGTGTTTAAATGTTGGAGCCCTCTGGAATTTATTTTGTGTCTATGAATTGCGTGCTCAGAATTTACTGACTCACGTTTCCACGGAATGCAATGCAGTCTTGACCGCATCCTCACGCTTACACAGCTCTGACAGTGGGTTTGAAGGCGCGGGGGGGGGGGGGGGGGGGGGGGGGGGGGGGGGGGGGGGGGGGGGGGGGGGGGCACGGACGGGCCTAGATGTAAGTTGAGGATCCCGACCACAGCCTGGTGGAACAAAGACACTGTCAGGCGGCAGGAGGGTCACATCCACCCTAAGGTCCGGCCCTAGCTCGGGGTTCCCAGCTCCGGCGAGGCGGACCCCTCACCAGCTGCACGAAAACAAGCCACCGAGCTGCAGGCTGCCTGACTGGCGCTCGAGAGACCCAGGGTAGCCAATCCCCGCGGGGTGGGGCGGGTCTTCCGCTGGCCAGTCCCGAACCCAGGGGCTCTGCCCCTCTGCCCCGCCCTTTCAGCTTCTTCTGAACGCCCATTGGCGGGCAGGGCCCTGGGATCCCAGCACTGATTGGTGGCTATCGAGGACGGAACCTCCTTTCCAGGGCCGGAAGCCGAGGAGCTCCGAGGGGACGCTCTGCCAAAGTGGGCAGCACGGCTGGGGCCCCAGGAGACTCACCGGTAAGTGGGGAGCTCTGCCATGTGGAACCCTTAGCCCGAGACCTTTCAAATCCAGCCAGAGACCCCAGATGCCCTCATCCTGAGGGGCCCCAAACCCCTTCAGCATCCAGGGGCCCGCGTCCACTAACCCGGAGGACCCCACTTCTCCTAACCCTCAACGCTCAGACCCCCAAACAGTCTAAAAACGCCAGTTCCCGTCAGCTCGGGGCACCCTTCTTGCAGCTCGGCCGGAAAGACCAAATTTCCCCAAATTCAGAGACCCTGAATGCCGACGTCCTGTAAACCAGCTTAGTGATGAGGACCCTGAAGCCCCTGGATGAGAGGCCCCAAATCTCAGCCGCGGAGGTCTGACCCTCTCCCCCAGGGATTCTGAGTGTCCTCCGCCCGGAAGACGCAGGTCGTGTCCTGAGCGACCCCAAGCCTCTCAGCCTGAGAGACGGCGGTCTGCCGGAGACTGCGCCTGCGTCTCTTGCGGGCTTCTCCAGAACCCAGGGGGCACCTCCGAGCCCTTCCCTGGGAAAAGCACGTTTCCTGCGCCACCATAGGCCGACGGGTCCCTCAGGTGCCTGTGGAATCTGTGCTGAGGCGTCGCAGAGAGAAGGCCGGGAACGAGGGAGCCCCCCTCCTGGGCGGGTCGGCGGGCGGCTCCGCCCACCCAGCCCCTCCTCCCGCGGGCCTGGTGGCCCCGCTCCATCCCGGCGCCCTGACAACCGGGAGAATGGCGTTCGGTCCTCCCAGTGCCTTCTCTTTCCACAGGCGCTTCGGACTCAGGGCTCAGACACCATGAACCCCGATGAGGATCTGCAGGAGTGCCCTGAGGGAGAAGTGGGGCGAAAGGGGCGGATGCCTCAGGTGAGCTGAGGGGTCAGCGGGAAGCATGGGGACAGAGCTCAGCAGACTACTGGCCCTTGGGGGTGACCTCTGTGCAAGTGCAGAGCGCTGGTGGGAGAGACGGGCCTCCGCGGGACAGGGCCGGTCAGGGAAGTGGAAGGCCCAGCATGCGAGTAGGCCCCCGAGACATACCCCAGAGGAACGGCCACTCGGCACTCGGAGCCCGGATCTCCACTGAGACACGGGCTCAGTGCCTGCTGCACAAAGACCTCCGAGGCCCTGCCTGCTCCCTGCACCCGGGACAGGGAAGGCCCATTGTGAGTTCTCACGCTCATCACTGAGTTACTGGTGTTTCCTCTCCTCGCCAGGCCGAAGAAGCTTTGGAAGACGCTTCCATCTACTTCTCCAGGGAGGAGAGCGCTGAGATGGGAGACTGGGAGAAAGGCCAGTACCGGAATGTGGAGAGGAACTTCGAGGTGCTCCTCAGCTTAGGTAGCGTGCAGGCGCTGGACCCAGGGGCCTGCTGAACCGGTCAGGCGGCTAGACCCACTCCGACTCAGGCAGCCCCATGCGCCTGCACCTCCCTCCCGCATGGACACGGATGGGGGAATTTGGTCCTTCGCGTCAGAGCAGGGCTGGCACTGACGGTGCGGGGCTCACAGCAACTGGTTGTAGACTCTCCCATCCCATCAGAGCCAGTCCCTCGGGCTTCCTGGGGCTTGTTTCTCCTCCAAGCTCTCTGATTTCAGGACAAAGGTTTTGTCTCTTTCCAGGTCTCAGGGTCCCTAGACCAGCTTTTATGTGCCACCACAGGCAGGCCACTGAGCTCCAGGAGGAGGACCCTGAGGACTCCGATGAAGAATGGGCTCCAAGGCAGCAAGGTGAGCAGCAGGAGGAACAAGAGCTGCCCTCCCCACACGGACCTGGTTTAGGTCAGGCTGCCTCTCAGGACATAACCAGGGAACAGGGTTTGTTGGTCCAGAGAACAAGCAAGATGCACAACAGTGTATCATACAGTGAGGGGCTGTTCATGTAAACTTTCAAGTGTGGAATATACTCATATATTTATAGATGCATTAATAAGCAGTAAATGTGTAAGAACATATGAGTGAATAAGAAATAACTAATTCAGATAAGTTGTCATTGCAAGAAAGGGAGACAGGTCTGGCCGGTGAGGAGGGTCCCCACACCTGGCTGCGCAATGGCCTGCATGGAGAAGGTCGGGGAACAGTATTAACCGTGGTGATTTCGGGAGCTGTGGGGAGGGCCAGGGTCGGGAGGGGTTGATCACCATATGGTTTCCTGATGTCGGCCGTGGTGCTGTTCTGTCCAGTATTGTGAGTGTTCGGTGGGTGGGGTCCATCCACTTTAATGGGTCTGGGGTTGAAACACAGCTGAAGTCAAGAGGTGATCTTTGACTTGACTGGAATTCTGCTTCTGGGGTCAGCAGACTATGGATGGTGACCAGAGTCTAATGACTAAGGAAGGGCGTGGACGGCCAGTATGTGCACGGGGGTTGGGGGGGAGGATACCAGAGAAAGGAGGCCGGGTGGTCGTGGTGCCTTTAGCCCAGACAAGGCCAGTTTAAATAAAGAAAACAGGATGGAGAAAGGGTTATGTTGAAGACATGGAGTTTCTGTGCAGTTACTTTTACTACTTTTGTGTCAGGAGAGGCCAGTTTATTTTTTAATAAATGTAATAGATGCTTTATGAACAAAGGGTGAGGCATAGACGACACTTTGTCTATTTTTTTGTCATTCTAATGAAATTAGTGGATGGCCCAAATAGAAGCCTAGGCCTTAGTAATACCTCAGAAAACATTTTCCAATCATCCTGGGATTGTTCTTGGACTACTCTCATTCAGAATTCTGTGTCCCTAGTAAGAATCTCCAGATTTTGGAAACATTTACCAACCAAAACACTGATTTCTTGTCATCTTTCAGTCAAACCTTCCTGGGTGGCCTTCAGAAGGGAACAGAGTAAACACCAGAAGGTGAGTATTTCCCAAATCCTGTTGACAAGAAAATTTTCCTCATGGATAGAAACGCAGGTAAGAGTAGGAAACTGCAGAAAGTATCCTAGGAACTGCCACCTTCCTTTGCTGGTCTCTTCAACACATTGTCCGATATTACCATCATTTTTTAAAGATTTTATTTATTGATGTTTTAGAGAGAGTAGAGAGAGGGGAATGGAGGGAGAAAGTGAGGGAGAGAAACATGTGTAAGACTCACATATATAGGTTGCCTCTCACACGCCCCCAAGTAGGGACCTGGTCCACAACCTAGGCATGTGCCCTGACCGGGAATGGAATTGGTGACCTTTCAGTCTGCAGGCCAGTGCTCAGTCCACTGAGCCACACCAGCCAGGGCTCATCCTCATCTTAATAGTTAACAACTACAGCAACAATAGTAACTACCATTTGTTTCATCCTCACAATGTTTCAGACTTTAAGAATTCCATGTGAATAAACTCAAACATTACAACAACCTGATGAGGTACATACTATAACTGTCACCATTCATGAGGGAAGTGAGCTTGCAGAGATGTAGAAATGTTTGACTATATGTCTGGGATCTCAGTATCAGTGGTAGTGCAATCCAACCCGTAGTTGCTTCTCTAAACCACTTACAAACTCATTAAAACTTTCATAGTTTTACCCTGGCCACTGTGACTCAGTTGGGTGTCATTCTGAAAAGCAAAAGATTGCCAGTTTGATTCCTGATCAGGATGCATGCCTGGGTTGTGGGCCAGGTTCCTGGTTGGGGCATTTGCGAGAGGCAAGTGACCAATTTTTTCTCCCTCTCTTACTCCCTTCCTCTCTCTCAAGAAAATAAGCAAAATCTTTTTAAAAATTAGAAAATTAAACTTCCATAGTTTTCTAAAGTTTACATTGTCTTATCCATATGTCATTACATCACTCATCTGACAGACAGTTTCAACCGAAGTTCTTCTCTGCTGTGCTGAAGTGAGAGATGCACTAAGACCCTCTGACTAAGGAAAGCATACAATGTGCAGGCAGTTTGTACAGTGAATGGTCCCAGATGAAGAAGAAAGTAAAATGTCCAGGATCACAGCCTCCCACTCTAATCAAAGAGCATCTCCCACCCCTGAGGAGCTTCAGGTTTGATGACTGAGAAACAACAAATAATAAAATGACTTAAGGATTTCGAATAGGTTACACACTCTTCAACAGAAACTCATCTCTGTGGAACTGATTTCAAATGTCGTTTGTTGTAAGGTGAAGTAACAGCTTCTTTCTCTGAGTTCCAATGAGGCCGCTCTCATCCTGTTTAGAATCATATGTTCAGCCCTCCTACCTCTGCGTTGTGAGCTCTTTGAGAGGCTGGTGCGTACTTGAGTCTTTTCAAGTGGTCACAGGCCCAGATCAGGGCTCCTGAGAGGGCCCCCGAATGTTTGCTGAATGAATAATTTATTTTTCTTTTTTTTAAATCATTGTTCAAGTACAGTTTTCTCCCCTTTACTCCCAATCCAGCCCACCCACCTCTCCCTCCCAACTTCCTTCCCATTACCACCCTTCTCCTAGTTTTTGTGCATGTGTCTTTTAACTTTGTTCCTGTAAACTATTCCCCTTTTCCCCTGAAACTCCCTCTTCTCTCTCTTTTGGTCACTTTCCACCTGTCCTCTATTTCGGTGTCTTATTTTCATAGTCATATTTTGCTTGTGTCTTTGTTTTGTTGTTTAGGTTCCTGTTAAAGGTGAGATCATATGGTTTTTATCTTTCACTACCTGGCTTATTTCACTTCAGCATAATGCTTTCCAGTTGCATCCATGATGTTGCAAAGGGTAGGAGCTCCTTCTTTCTTCCTGCTGCATAGAATTCCATTGTGTAAATGTACCATAGTTTTTTGATCCATTCATTTACTGATGGGCATCTAGGTTGCTTCCAGCACTTAGCTATTGTAAATTGTGCTGTTATGAACATTGGGGTGCAAAGGTTCTTTTGGATTGGTGTTTTAGGATTCTTAGGATATAGTCCCAGCAGTGGAATTGCTGGGTCCAAAGGCAGATCCATTTTTAGTTTTCTGAGGAAGTTCCATACTGTTTTCCACAGTGGTTGTACCAGTCTGCAGTCCCACCAACAGTGCACTAGGGTCCCCTTTTCTCCACACCCTCTCCAACACTTGTTGTTTGTTGCTTTGCTTATGATGGCCATTCTGACTGGTGTGAAGTGGTACCTCATTGTGATTTTAATCTGCATCTCTGATAGCTAGCAATATTGAACATCATTTCATGTGATTTTGGATCTTTTGTATGTCCTCCTTGGAGAAGTGTCTGTTCAAGTCCTTTGCCCATTTTTTAATTGGGTTGCTTGTCTTCTTAGAGTGGAGTCGTGTATGTTCTTTATGTATTTTGGAGATTAAACCCTTCTCTGAGGTATCATTGGCAAATATGTTTTCCCAGACAGTTGATTCTCTTTTTATTTTGGTACTGTTTTCTTTAGCTGTGCAGAAGCTTTTTATTTTGATGAGGTCCCATTTGTTTATTCTTTCCTCTATGTCTCTTGCTCTAGGGGACATGTCAGTAAAAAAGTTTTTTGTGTCATATATCTGAGATTTTCCTACCTATGTTCTCCTCTAGTACTTTAATGGTGTCACGGTGTATATTTAAGTCTTTTATCCATCTTGAATTTATTTTTGTATAAGGTGTAAGTTGATGTTCTAGTTTCACTTTTTTGCATGTAGCTGTCCAGTTCTCCCAGCACCATTTGTTGAAGAGGCTATTTTTACTCCATTTTATGTTGCTGCCTTCTTTGTCAAATATCAATTTACCATAGAGACTTGGGTTTATTTCTGGGCTCCGTGTTCTGTTCCATTGGTCCATGTGCCTATTTTTATGCCAGTACCAGGCTGTTTTGATTACAGTGGCCTTGTAGTATCGTTTAGTGTCAGGTATTGTGATCCCTCCTACTTTACCCTTCTTTCTCAAAATTGCAGGAGCTATTTGGGGTGGTTTATGGTTCCATATAAATTTTTAAAGTGTTTGTTCTATGTCTGTGAAACAAGCCATTGGTACTTTAATAGGTATCGAGTTGAATGTGTAAATTGCTTTTGGTAGTGTAGACATTTTAATGATATTAATTCTTCCAATCCATGAACATAGTATATGTTTCCATTTGTTTGTGTCTTCCTTTATTTCTTTCCTCTATGGTATATAGTTTTCTGAATACAGGTCTTTTACCTCTTTGGTTAGGTCTATTCCTAGGTATTTCATTTTTCTTTTTGCTATTTCAAATGGGATTTTTTCCTTGATTTCTACTTCTCCTGTTTCATTGGTGGCATACAGAAATGCCTTTGATTTCTGGATATTGACTTTGTATCCCACTGTTTTGCCAAATTCGTTTATTAGGTCAAGCAGTTATCTGGTAGAGTCTATAGCATTTTCTACATACACTATCATGTCATCTGCAAACAAGGACAGTTTTGTTTCCTCCTTTCCGATTTGGATGCCTTTTATTTCCTTTTCTTGTCTGATTGCTGTGGCTAAAACTTCCAATACTATATTGAATAAAAGTGGTGAAAGTGGACAGCCTTGTCTTGTTCCTGATCTTAGTGGGAAAGATTTTAGTTTTCGCCCATTGAGTATGATGCTGGCTGTAGGTCTCTCATATATGGCCTTTTGAATGATTTCACAATTACAAATTAAACTAGAAGATGATCAATGCATGCTGAAGGTAATTTATATGATATTAAAATATGGAGAGAGCTGAGGGGTAAATTGATATCAGGACTGTAATCTCACATTCATACTGTATTACACAATTCACAGAATACTTTGATGAGCATTATTTAATTGCACGTTCACTGTAACATTGAAAATTAGCATGTTATAGATCATGGAACTGAAAACAACTAGCTACTGATACAGCCTTATTCAAACAGAACTGGTGGGAACCAGCTAATATAAGTACAAATATTTTTTCTAAGAAATATTGCAGATTTTATCACCATTTTATTTATTGTGTAGATATGTTTCTGCCAACTATTTCTTTATTCTCTTCCCCATATCCTTCACTCTCAATATTATAGAGACAGTTGAAAGAAAAGAGCCGTGAGGCATGAGTTCTAATCTTGGATTCATTACCCACATTGGCCCTATCCTCTCTAATATTCATACTCCCTATGTATTTCCAAGGGTTGAAGTTTTAAATACATACATGTCAAATGTATCATAAGCCTTAAAAAATTAAATATGTTATTTTTTAATATGTTACTCTTATATTGAAGGCAACATCCAGGGTGCCATTAAGCACTAAATATAGTTTGAAGGAATTGACAGGAACAGCGAATTTGATGACTGCAAGTGACTCAGAGCATGCCCAGAAACCAGTGTCCCCTCCTGGAGAAGCATGTGCCTTTGGAAAGCACACTAGACAAAAATCAGGTAAGAGAAAGTAACTTGGCAACCTTAGTTCCTCTAAGTCCTATAGAAGGGCTCATAAGTATGACCTAGGTATGTGGGGTGGAGTTTGGATGGGCCTGGATTTAAGTTGGGCCAAGCTGAGACTGAAGTTAGCACCGGAGCTTTGAGCAAATCCTATAAATTCTCTGAGCTCCTGAATGCTAATGCGTAAAGTGAAGATAAGGAAACATCACTCATATATTGTTTGAAAACATTAAATTTTAAATTTAAAACAAGTGACACATGCAAGTAGTCCAATAAATCCATCTGTGATAATAGCAACCACACTTTATTGGTGTTGTGTGCCCAGGCCTTTACTCAATGCCTAACACATAATGTGCATCCATAAATATTTTATGAATGATTGAAGATTGGCAAATTAAACCTGGTAATGGGAAGATCTAGAAACTAAAATTGAATCAGTCATCTGTAGTTAGTATGGTGTCTTCATCTTCTGAACCAATAGTTAACATCAAAATACCGGGGTATGCAAAAAGACAGGTGATAATTTGATGGGAGGAGATTGTGTTGTCTGACAAACTGGGAACTAACACTCCACACCCCACCAACCTTGCTCACCTGTCTGTCCTTCTCCAACTTAGAACTCAGGAGAAAGGAGATGGACGTGAAGATGTACAGCCTACAAAAAAGAAAGGGCCATGTGTACCAAGAGGTCAGCATCCCCCAGGATGATGACTACCTTTGTAAGTGACCCTCACTGAGAAGCATGTTATGCGACAATAATTTCATCTAGTCCTTTGGTCCCCAATCATTCCCTTCCTCTAGTGACCTGGAGTACAGGATTGATTCTCAGTGATGTCAGTGCAGGACTCCCTCTAAAGCTCTTTGTGTCCAGGAACATGCATTATATTTTCCCTAACCCCTGTTGCTCTCGCCTCCAGACTGTGAGAAGTGTCAGAACTTCTTCATCAACAGCTGTGCTGTGCATGGGCCCCCTACATTTGTAAAGGACAGTGCAGTGGACAAGGGACATCCCCACCGCTCAGCCCTCACCCTGCCCCCTGGGTTGAGAATTGGGCCATCCAGCATCCCCGAGGCTGGGCTTGGAGTGTGGAATGAGGCAGCTGACTTGCCAGTGGGTCTGCACTTTGGCCCTTATGAAGGACACATCACAGAAGATGAAGAGGCAGCCAAGAGCAGATACTCCTGGCTGGTGAGAACTATCTACCTCTTCCACTGTCCTCTGGCTTTCCACATTCCTTCTGAGGCTTGGAGGGGCCTCTCCTCTTACGTGCTAGACATGGAGGGGATGATGTGGTTAGCTCTGTGTACTGATTGGACTTTACATGAACACAGAGCTCCTGTTTAAGGATCAGACAGTAAGCGGGAGCAAAGTGGTGCAGACACAAAGGACTGGCTCCTCCGTTGTGGGGCTCCTGCTCTGATTGGACAGGTAGACTCAGATGTGTAGACGATGAGTAAGAAAAATATGTAGTCACAAGTGGCAGTTGAATCCCCATGCAGGCGGAAAGAGCTTTGATGACAGTAGAGTAAAATAATTCTTCTGACTATTACCTCCCCACCAAAAAAATAAAGCGTCTTTAACTTCTATTCTGAAACACAGATCGCCAAAGGGAGAAACTGCTATGAGTATGTGGATGGAAAGGACAGATCCTGGGCCAACTGGATGAGGTGAGGTCACCAGGTCTCTGGGTGCCAGAGGGGCACTCATCCCCCACAATCCCCTATATCTTTTCTCTCATCATGCCTTATTCAGTCATCTCCCTTAATCCTTTTTTCCTCTTTTTCTCCATACAGTGTTCTTTCATATCAGGGGACATTTAAGAAAAAATATGGCATATGTCCTCAAAATAAAAACCTCTCTGCTAGATACAGTATGGGCACTGGAAAGGACTTGAAGAGCCTAGATTCATAAGGGACACTGGATTGCAGTTTAATTTATCAAATGGACATTAATTAAGCACTTATTATATTCCACTTTAGATGAAGGAATACAGTACTTAAATGGATCACACAACCCATGTCCTTATGAAGGACTTCTTGCAGACAGACATAAAATAATTGTGAAAGAATACCGCCCCGGCCATCCCGTGGTATTCATCGCGGCTGCGGATGTTCATTAAACACGAGTAATACACAGAATCTATCATAATTCTGTGGGGACATAGAGAACATGGCCAGCCCCTCCTGTGGGGAGTGCGCTGTTCCTTTACCCCAGTGGGTTTTTATTGAGAAAGTAGATTCAGTTTGTGGATTCACAGTCTGGCAGAAAGGATCAAAGGGCACAGGTAACTTACAAAGATACTAACAGTATCCCTGTTGTGATTCGGGCAGTGATTGGAGTTTATCATATGAAAGGATTACACGGCTCAAAGGGCTAGTTTTGGTTTCCTGTCTGTGCCTTCAGATTCTAAGTTAATAACATCCTCCAGCAAACAGATCTCACAGGATCTTGCATATTCTATGTCCCAGGCCTGATTACCCCAGGGGTCCGCCGTCTCCAGTCTGAGCTGCCCCTTTGGCTATTTGCTTAGCCCTGAGAAGGGCAGGAGACAGAGGCAGCCAGGAGACTTTGATTTCTCACATCTAAGTACAAAGACTCAGGCTTAGAGGGGGAAGGGGTTAATGTCGATCACCCCTTCCTTTCCACAGCCCCTTCATTTCCACAGCCTCGTGAGTCTCATCCCAGAGGCCTTTACGTGATCAGAACCTGGCTTAGGTTGCCCCTTCCTTGAGGAGTCTTACCCGTCATTGGTTAACTGATCAAGCATTAAAGGCCAGGCACAGAACAGGTAGCGTTCATGCCAGGGGGATAAGTTTTTGTCTCCTTAGTGGCTCCTGGAGCGGAGGTCTCTCACTTAGCCTAAGTCACAGGGGGTCACAGCTTCCTGAGACCAGGCAGGGCGGTCCCCAACAAACAATTGCTTTTAGAAGCATTTCACTATCATTTCCAAGAAGTGCACAGTGTCAAGATAGCACAAACCAAGGATGGCCTAAACCTGTGGGGGCAGCAAACCATCCTGGCCTTACTTCTAACCACAGCTGGGTTGTGAGGCCTGCAGAGGAATGGTCATGGGCCCCTTTCCTGAGAGGGGCTCTCTTTTATCAGTGTTAACAAAATGTGAATCAACTACTATTGTTCTGTTTTATTTTAACAAGGTCAAAAAGACCTCCAATTTTCTATGGTAACCTTGCACAGACAAGTGAATGGTACTCTAAATAAAGTGTAGGGGGGTTGGATAAAGGCCTCTCAAGAGAAAATAGATGAGAGCTGAGTACTGAATAATTACTTACCTAATTTAGAAGCAGAGCGCTAGATCAAGCACTAGGTTCTGTGGTGTGAGACAACTTGATTTACAGTTTGGAGAAGACTGAGATCACTGGATATTATGGCCAATCAGGGTGGAGGTTAAGTCTAGAACTGGGTTTTAGAAAATGGTATTAGGCAGGATGAACACGGCAAGCAGGACTTGGAGATAGGCATTCACATGACATGCTGACAAAAACTCAGACACTGAACAGAAGGTTCCCCGGGAGCATTAGGGGCAGTGGGCAACACCAGAGCCTGAGGGCCTTAAGACTCAGTGAGGAGCTGGACATGGATGTAACAGGTAGTAGGAACTCATCACTGTGGTTTTCTTTCCCTTCCTCTGCCTCAATCCCAGATATGTGAACTGTGCCCGGGATGATGAAGAGCAGAACCTGGTGGCCTTTCAATACCATGGGCAGATTTTCTACCGAACCTGCCGGGTCGTCAGGCCAGGCTGTGAGCTGCTGGTCTGGTTTGGGGATGAGTATGGCCAGGAGCTGGGCAGCAAGTGGGGCAGCAAGTGGAAGAGAGAGCTTGCAGCCAGAAGAGGTGGGCACCACTGTTCTTAAAAACATAAAAGAGAGAATTCTCCGTAGAAATATTCATGATCTAACTCCGAAGTAGAGTAAAATCCACTCTGAAGTCAGTAAAGTTTCAACTCACATGCTTCAGAAATTCACAATTCATTCATATGCCTTTGACTCTTAGGCAAAATTTTTATATTTTTTATTTTTAAAATATTTCATGCCCAATATATACAACCACTTTTAGTGCTGCGAGGCTGAGAGGCAAAAAAAAAAAAGTTTTCAAGCAATAAGCAGCTGTCTCACCGAGGCAGTTTTTCTGACATTTTTATAGCTATTTATTCTTAACTTTCCTCCATACTTCTAAATAAAACGTTTTTTATAGGCATTCATTATATTTTAAAGATTTTCCCCTGGCTGCTGTTACTCAGTAGATCGGAGTGCCAGCCTGCAAACCAAAGGGTCACCAAATCCCAGTCGGCACATGCCTGGGTTTTGGGCCAGGTCCCCAGTAGGGGGCATATGAGAGGCAACCACACATTGATGTTTCCCTTTCCCCCTTGTCCCTCTTTTCTTAAAATAAATCAACTCTTTTTTTTAATATATTTTATTTATTTTTACAGAGAGTGGAAAGGAGGGAAAAAAAAATCATTGTGCAAGGAAAACATTAATCGGTTGTCTCTGGCACACCCCCAATGGGCCCACAACCCTGGCATGTGACCTGACTGGGAATCGAACTTGTAACCTTACAGTTTGTGGGACAACACACAACCCACTGAGCCACACTATTCCGGCAGGGCACATTCATTCGTCATTTCAGTGAATTATCATGAGAGATCCTACTCTGGCGCACATGGTCCTGGGACCTGGAAATACAGATTAACGTGAGGATCAGAATCACTGCTTTTGAGGAGCTGAGGGGTGTAGGAGGGAAACCCAGGCACACGTGCTTGCATATACATAATACTACACAGCGCTTAGTGCTTTGGAGAAAACTAATCCAGGGCAAGTGCCTAGGGATCAGTGTGATGGCAGGTGTGGTGGTCCAGGAAGGGCTCTCTAGGGAGACAACATTTACAAAAATACCTGCAGGCAAGGGATCCCAGGCCAACGGAACAGCTAGTGCAGGGAAGAAAAGGGCATAGAATTGGATGAAGGTCACTCAGGTCTCATCTCAGCATAGAGGGTAAGAATGGAGATCAGATAGATACTTAGCAGCCCAGAAATTCAGTGCCAAAGATCTGAGTTGAGACACTGGAGTCTTTCCTGAGTGCAGGTGTGCAGTTATCAGCTTGAGAGTGGTGTGTTCTGTGTTCTGATTATGCTTTGTTAATTTTTAGAAAATAAAACCCCTTAGGGAATCCCCTCAGAGATTACTTCATCTCCAAGTGAGAGCACATGGTGGATTGGCCAGAGAGCAACAGGAGTCAGGCGTGTAAGAAGTGTAGTTGTAGAAAAAATTTGAAACAGGACTTCTCAGTGTATTTGAAATGGGCTAACACTGAATGACATGAAGCATAAATATTTGGTGTGAGGCTTGAGGAAGGACATTTTTTTTAAAGATTTCATTTCTTTATTTTTAGAGGGGGAGAAAGAGGGAAACATCCCCATATAGTTTCCTCTCACACGCCCCCTACTGGGGACCTGGCCCACAACTCAGGCATGTGTCCTGACTGGGAATTAAATCGGACTCCTTGCCTTGCAGGCTGGCACTCAATCCACTGAGCCACACGAGCAAGAGTAGGAAGGACATTTTATTTTACTGTTTTGGAAAACAGAGAAGCAATTCCTAGTTGGGACCTGTGGTTTTCCTTGTTAACATGACTTAGAAAATACCTATGTAAGGGAAAGATCACTGCATTTCCATCCACACAGGGAGGAAGTTGGCCTCTGATGCTCCTTGAAAATCCCCAGTCTGGGCAATATTAGAAAAGACCCTTGGTGTGGGCTTTCTGGATTTCTGAAGATGCACTGCATAAAAATACAAAGGAAAATAGACTAGAGTGGACACTGTGGGAGACAGAGGTTGCGTTGTCGCCACAGTAAGAAGGATTCATAGGGAAGGTCTTCCCAGGAGACAAGTTGTGTGGCCCAGGCATTCTCATCAACATCTGCCCTGACCAAACCTTTCTCTTTCAGCAGAACCAAAGCCAGAGATTCACCCATGCCTCTCCTGCTCTCTGGCCTTCTCCAGTCAGAAGTTCCTCAGACAACATGTGAAACTCAATCATCCATCTCAGATCCTCCCAGGAACATCTGCAAAAAAACACCTCCAAGCAGAGGAACCCTATAAAGAGGATCAGAATCAGCAGCAGCAACATAGTAGTACACACAGCTGGAATGATAAAGCTGAAGGTCAAGAGCTCAAAGAAAGGTCCAAATGTTTGCATGAAAGAATCAGTCAGAGGAGGATCTCAAGACCCTTTTCCCAACCTTCCAAAGAACAAATGAGCTCTAGTGAGCATGAGAGAATGATGGAGGAAGAGCTCCACAGAGGCCAGAAAGACAGTCCAGAGAACACAGGCAAGTTACTTGCGAAAGCAGGAATGTCAAAAATTGTAACGATAGAGCATGGAGGGTGTTGGCAAGGCTTCAGTGATGGGTCACATCTCATCAGACACCAGGGGACACACTCTGGGGAGAAGCCCTTTGTTTGCAGGGAGTGTGGGCGAGGCTTTACACGGAAATCATATCTCATCATACACCAGAGGACACACTCTGGGGAGAAGCCCTATGTTTGCAGGGAGTGTGGGCGAGGCTTTACACAGAGGTCGAATCTCATTGCACACCAGAGGACACACTCTGGGGAGAAGCCCTATGTTTGCAGGGAGTGTGGGCGAGGCTTTACACAGAAGTCACTTCTCATCAGACACCAGAGGACACACTCTGGGGAGAAGCCCTATGTTTGCAGGGAGTGTGGGCGAGGCTTTACACAGAAGTCAACTCTGATCACACACCAGAGGACACACTCTGGGAAGAAGCCCTATGTTTGCAGGGAGTGTGGGCATGGCTTTACATGCAAGTCCAGTCTCATCATACACCAGAGGACACACTCTGGGGAGAAGCCCTGTGTTTGCAGGGAGTGTGGGCGAGACTTTACACAGAGGTCACATCTCATCACACACCAGAGGACACACTCTGGGGAGAAGCCCTATGTTTGCAAGGAGTGTGGGCGAGG
>PVIA01017496.1:0-15499 GCA_004024845.1 Tonatia bakeri
GGGGCAGAGGTTGGTAGCATTGAGGTTGAGGTTAGGATTCTCTTCGGTCATGCTGCCAGTCAAAGAGCAGGTGCGAAGAACAGCTGCAGGGACAGTGCAGTGGACAGTTGTGACAGTGGCCTAGCCACCTGCTCTGGAGTATACTTCCTGGTGCCGGTGTGTTCAGGGGTCACCATGTTGGGCTTTAGCAGGGTGCCTCCAGGTAAACATGATGGTCATTTGGGGCTTTGCAGACAGAAGCCAGGACCAGTCTGGATGGATGTGATTTCTTTAATTCTGTAGTTGTCAGACTTCCATTCAACTCAATTTCTGACAGTTTCTGAGTGATGGTTGTTCTATATTTTAGTTGTAATTTTGATGTGGTTGTGTGGAGGTGAGCCATGTCTGCCTATGCTGCCATCGTGACTGGAACTCCCCCCTCGTGGCTTTTAAATACTTGTCCTGTGCCCACGGGGTGCAGCAGTTTCTTGAGAGGGAGAGAGCAAGCTATTCTCAGCAGAAGCAAAAATGGTAGGCCTGCTGTCTGACCAGGAAGAGGGCCCAGGCAACATAAAAGGGTGTGAAAGAATCAAGGATCCATGATGACGTGGTGAAACAAAAATTGTAATAGAAAAGCTTACACTATCTAGTGATCTGAGTCACACCACCAAAAGATGTTACTGGAGCTCCGTTCTTCTTACTGGTGCAGTAAAGAATTATAGCAAGGTGAAAGTGAATGAGTAAGAATTTTATTAGTAGATCCTAAAGGGAGAGAAAAGGCCTGCTGAGAAGGTGAGAAGGGCATGAGTCTCCCGAATCTGCTGCTTTAAGCATGTGCATGGTTGTATTAGCACAGGGGAGGGGTTCTCTGTTGATTGACAGATACTTTGGTGATATGACTAGTCTCTTCTGTGCCTGCCCTTTCCTATGATTCTCCTTGACTGCCCACATGGGGTGGGGTGGGCAAAACTGCAGTAGAAATTTTGCTAACAAGGGCAGTTAACTGAAACTATTTCAGCTGTTTGCCTTGGGCCCACAAGTGTGGTGGGCCTCCTTCCTCTTACCGCCCATTTCTAACTGCTGCCTACCAAAACCAGGTCTGCCTGTTCTGGCTACTCGAATTCAGTGGTCGTTTACTAACTGTGGAAGTCTGTTTGCTTTGACAGGGTTTTCAGTATTAAGTGCCGTTTTGTAGAATGGGACTTGATCTGTCTGAACTTCTCGTTTTCTCACCTGTAAAACAAGAATAACAGTACCACTGGCTGGTTCTACCTCTAACAGCCATTTTCAACCGGTGTGCCACAAGAATTTGTAAAACATGCATGACTGCTTAGTCAGGGTCACTGACCTCTTTCCTTTTAGACTGTCAAATAAAAACATGACAGCAGCCAACACAATAGGTGTCTGGTGTGAATGAATCAAAATTGTATCTACTTTTTGTCAGATCGGCAAAAAAGTATATTATTTGGTGTCCTGCAGAATTCAGTAACTAGTTTATGTGTGCCACGGGATGAGAAAGGTTGAAAACCACTGCTCGAAAACATACTCCAACTCTGTCTGTATGCAGCCTCTGTGACCTCTCTGCACACGAGCTCTGGCCTGGGCCCCTCCTTTCTCCGCTCCTGCCCCTCTACAGGCAGTTCTCCACTGTGGCCGAAGTGGTCAGTTTGTAACAGAAGAGCCGTCAGTGGTTTCTTATTGCACAGACCAGAACCCGGACTCCGTCCTGTGGCCTGTAGGTCACTGCTTACTAGCCCAGCCTGAACTTGGCTCTGGCTGTGCTTTCCCGAGTGTGTGGCTCCTGCCACACTGCTCCACTCTGTGCTTGTTATATGCCAACCTGGCTCCTAATTCAAGGCCTTTGTCCTAGTTCAGACTTTGTTCGATATTCATATAGCACCTCCTGCCATCATTCTCTTCTTGGAACTCATAGCCCTGTGGAAATCACCAAGGGTTACACAATTATGTATTCTAGGAAAAATGAGAGTGTGCACAGACAGGGTGCGGTGGATGCTGGGATGGATTTCCTCCTGTCAAGGAGGGAATACAGCTGAGCTCTCCTTGAAAGATGGTTGCGCTACAGTTTTCTGAGGTTCTCCATGCAGAGCAGGCACAGTGCCACGTGACAGGGCTATGGCAATAAATGAGACAGCCCTGCTCTTGGGAAGCAGTTCAACCCAGTCTTCACACAGTGCGAGAGGCGCGTTGAAGATAATAAACATGTTGAAATGAGGGAGGCCAGCTTTAAATAGAGTAGCCAGGGAGGACTCCTCTAGGGCATGTGTCTTTTGAGCTGAGAACTAAGGAATGAAAAGGAACCCGCCATGAAGAGCTGAGGAAAGACTCTTACTGGCAGAGGCACACTGCAAGATCTTGAGGTGGAAATGGGTTCAGAAGAAGGAAGGGGCTGGTGCGGCTGGTGCAGTAAGAGTGACACGACTTTGCAAAGAAAATCAGGAGTCGGATCATACAAAGCCTTGTAGATTAAGGGGAGGAGTTCGGATAGTATTCCAAGGGCAATGGAAAGCTATCAAAGGATTACTCCCCTGATGGGTAATGAGTAATGTGATCCAGTTTACATTTTAAAAACTGGATGGACTGGAAGGAAAGTCAGGAAGTAGGAAATGAAGTAGAAGTCCCTTATAGGAGCAGGAGGTGGTGGCTGGAACTGGATGGCAGTAGTGGGGGTGAAGCCAAGTGGAAGGATTCAGGTATATTTTGGACACAGCATTGATAGTATTTATGATGGAGTATCTGGGTTTGTTTTAAGGAAAGATGAAGGGTGAGTCCTAAGATTCTGGCTTGAGCACCCGGGTAAATTGTGATACAATATTCCGAGGTGGGAAATACTGGGATGAGACTAGTTTTCTAGGGGTGGAAATTGAGAGCCATGATGCGGTCATTAAATTGAAACTATTATTAAAAGAAGAAAAAAAGAGAGAAAAAATAAATCGAAGCTAGTAAGTCAGCACTTGGATATACAAGGTCTGTCCAGAAGGTATCCAGCCATGTAATATGAAAAATAGAGACATTTATTGAAGAAGATACAAGATACAAAAAACATTGTGGGACAATGACACCTCAGTCCCCTTCAAAGTAGGCATGTTGGGACCTCACACAGTTCTCCCGGTCACCATCAGCTGCCCTGTCGTATTTTCCTGAATCTCATCAACAGTCTGAAATCCCTTCCCTTTCAAAGGTGATTTTAGTTTTGAGAAAAGCCAGAAGTCCACGGGTGCCAAATCTGGGCTGTACAGATTGGGGATTGAGTTACCTTGGTGATTTGATGTTTGGTCAAAAAAACTGCATGAGACGTGATGCATGAGGGGGCACATTGTCTTGATGAAGCTGCCAGTCACCAGTTGCCCATAGCTGCGGCCTCCTGAATCATCCAAATAATTTTCTCAGAGGAATGTTCACGCTTAATGCAAAATTTGATGTAGATTTATTGCTGTACTTGCTCAGTCATTTTGAATGCCACGGCCACACAGTACACATGCTTACTCAACGGTGTCTACTGCCCCCACTGACTAGTACAGTGAAGTCATCATTGTTCACACATGCACATTCCAGCCCACTCTTCTTGGCTGCCAGGTTACATCCATGTCTTGCAAACTGTTCATGTTATATTAAAAATGGCTGAACTTTTTCTGGACAGACCTCAAATGAGCCTGGAGGTGAATTGAGAGGACATAAATGCTGTTTTAAAGCCATGGGACTAGATATGGTTAAGGAGACAGTGAGGTTGCAAAGTTAAAAGGGGCCTAGGACAAAGTCCTGGGACGTTCTAGCACTTTGGGGTTGGGAGGGGGAGGATGAGACCACAAAGGAGACAGAAAAATAACTAGGGAGGTATGAGGGGAACCTCAAGATTGTATTAAAATAGAAGCCAAAAAAGGGGAAGGTTTGCACAGTGGCTTACACATATTACCTCATTTCATTCTCACAACAGCCCATGAGGGTATTTGGAAAAAACACGGTAAATCCTGGCTCTTAACTACTGTGCATAATTCCCAAAGAAGAAAAGTGAGACCCAGTGTTGCCAGGAGGTGATTATGGTATTTATTGTGTGTTGCTACACCTTGCTCAGAGTCAGCAGTGGTATAGATAAAAGCCACTTTGGAGGGGGTTGAACAGTAAACAGGAGGCAAGGACAAGGAAACAGACATGGGAAAACTTACATTGTGCAAGGGAGCTAAGAAATGAGGTGAAAGTTCAGTGGAAATGTGGGTTCAAGGACATTAGTTTGTTAGGTGGGAGGAACCAGAGCCTGTTTGTATGCTTGTGAAATGATCAGGAGCAAAGGGGATGAATGATGTAGGGGAGAGGGAAGGGGTCACTAAAGATGTGGAATCTTCAGGCAACTGGAGGTGGTATCTAGAGCAGAGAGGAGACCAGGGAACTTCTAATGAAACGGATCTGGAAACTTTAGAGAAGAGTTGATGTTGCTGAAAAGGCCTTTTGATTGCTAAGAATAACATCCCATTTCAAACTAGCTAAGTATAAAATGACATTTTTGAAGATATATAACAGGCAAGCTGTTGGACATTCAAGGAGAGAAAATAAAGTACAGCTGACTTTGCAGAAAAACCCATATAGAAGATCATTAAGCAGAGACTCTTTTTTAAAAAAAAATATTTTATTTATTATTTTTTTAGAGAGCAGGAAAGTGAGGGAGAAAGAGAGGGAGAGAAACATCCTTGTGTGGTTGCCTCTCACACTCCCCCTACTAGGGACCTGGCCCCCAGCCCAGGCATATGCCCTGAATGGGAATTGAACCTGCGACCCTTTGGTTTGCAGGCCGGTGCTCAATCCACGGAGCCACACCAGCCAGGTCCTAGGCTCATCTTCTGTCTCTTGTCGTGGTGTCATGGACATTTTCCTCCTCTGAGTGTGTATATTCCATTCCTTTGCTTCTCTGCTTACTCACGACTTTTTGCTGTAGCCTCTGCTTTGACATGGCGTTTGCTTGCTGTGATGCTGACTAGCACCCACCCCTAGTGACCTTTCAGTTCAAGTGCTTGCTATCATCTAGTTTACCCAGTCTTTCAGGGAGCCAGCAAGGCTCAAAGTCCATTCTATTCTTGGTCCTGTCAGCTCTAGCCAATGGGAGGAGGGTGGGAGTCACGTTGCATGTGCTTAGGGCTGTCTGTTACAGACCTCTTTAAGTTAGATAGCAATGAGTGGCATGTTTATTACAAGTAGGACCTTTTAATTTAAAATTGGATACAGATGATATGTTAGAACCCTTCATGAAAAGTAGGTTGTATAAGCGGCAGCCTTGTTTTTGCACAGCTGATGCTGAGGAGTACATTCATGAAGCAGATTCATCTGCACTGGGGCCTTGCCCACCCAGTACGGACCTGTGCTGGCCTGGGCCAGTGTGCACACTACTGCTTGGGTGTGCTTGTACAGACAGAGATAGAGAGGGCGGATGCGTTTCACTTCAGGGTCTGCACAGACAGGCTGATCTGGTACTAGCAAGTAATATGTTGATCTCTGTTGTGTTTATACTGGATGTATTAGAAAGATGAATTTAAGCAATGTTTATAAAGCTCCTGCCTGAAGCATTTAAGTGGAATCCCATATTTGATGTCCATTGCAGAATGCCACGTGATCTTTCTCCTCTGAACTCTGGGGGTGGCATACTTATTTGTGTCCCTTACAGTTCTTAACCAAATTCTGCCTCGGGAATATGGACACATAACTTTAACATTTGTCCTTGATAAGATTATAATGCTGCTTGAGTATAGGGGCCTTATGTTACAGATTTCAAATTACCCATAATGCCTTCTGTAAGGTAAGTGATCTCATCATATTTATTGATCAAGTGAAGGACCAAATAGTATTACGTGGGACCGTCCCCTCTCCCTTACAAAGGTTGTAGAGGCATCTCTTCAGAATGGGGGCTCCACTGAATATTGTGATACTTTCAGTCAAATCAGGACTAAGTTATTTCTCACAGCAAAGTTATATGAACTTTCTACATAAAGGTGACTTTTTTTTTATCATATTAACATTGGAAAAAAGATTCCCTTAAATAAATTCTGTTCTTCCATTACCAAACAAAACATTCTGCCTTTAAGCTGCCATTTCATGATTTATTCTCATGTGAACGCTTTATACAAGCCAGTTTTGTGGGGGTGCCTTCTGGTTATCTCTACTTATAACCAATATTTATAAAAAATACTTGCCTTTTGTCTGTGCTTTTCAGTTTATTATTTGCATTGAGTCAGGACAAAGCTTGTTTAATATGTGAAAAGCTAAGTTCTTTGGTCAGTTTAAAGTTTTCAAATGTTTGTATACTTGTTTTATTACTCAGTGAGATATGTTTGTATATAATTATCAACAAGATTAATTTCTAAATATGGGCTGTTATATTTGAATAGTTATTTTTTTGTTTGTTTCAAAAGATTTTATTTATTTATTTTTAGAGAGTGGGAAAAGGAGGGAGAAGGGAAGGAAGAGAAATACTGATGTGTGAGAGAAACATTGATTGGTTGCCTCTTACATGGCCCCAACCTGGGACCTGCCCATAACCCAGGCATGTGTCTCAGCTGGGAATCAAACAGGAGACCTTTTGGTTCACAGGCTGGTGCTAAATCCACTGAGCCACACCAGCCAGGGCTGAATAGTTATGCTTTCTGACATCAGAGGACAAAAAACTTTCTTTGTTCGTTGTCCTATAAATTGTCCAGCTTCAGAGTAATTAGATCTCTGAACTGTACCTGCATTTTTAGAATTTGTCCTTGTTGGCATTTGTTCCTAAGAACAGTGTGGGAGAAACTGAGATGTAGGGGCAAGATATTTACTCTTTTCTTTCTGAAGAAAGAATTTATCTGTTAATATGGACCGTATTTATCTGAGGTGTGTTTTCCTTGCATAAAACAGAGATGATTGTTAGGAGTGGGTGGGGAGAAGGAGCAAGTTTTACTTAAATATCTTTTGAAGTCTTGAGATATTTTCTTCTTTTAAAAAAAGATTTTATTTACTTACTTGTAGAGATGGGGAGGGAGGGAGAAAGAGAGGGAGAGAAACGTCAGTGTGCGGTTGTCTCGAGCATGCCTCCTACTGAGGTCCTGGCCTGCAACCCAGGTGCTGCCCTGACTGGGAAATGGACTGGCCACCCCTGGGTTCTCAGGCCGGCACGGGATCCACTGAGCCACACCAGCCCGGGCAGATATTTTCTTGTAATACTTTTAAATTGTTTAATTTAGAACTTAAAGATTAACAATTTTAAGATAAACTTACATTTCCAATGAACAGTTAGTCAGAAGAGTATGTTACAGAGTAATTTTTTTCTCAATGTAACTGATATATGCTAACTAGGAAATTTGGAAATAAAAGTATAAATAGAAGCAGAGGAGTCACCATAACGTTGTCACTGAGAAGTATAAAATGACATACATTAATATTTTTTACATCATAACATTATAAATATTTATATTACAGGAAATAAGATATGTGGAGCGAAGTTATGTATCAAAACCTCCTTTAAATGTAAGTGTAAATTTAATACTTAATTTACATATTAAATAAAGCTTTCATGAAAGAATTTAAAGGAAATATAGTTAATAAAAATGTATATTTTTATGATTTGTGTATATGAAAGCATCAGCTCAGGATGATGCATTGGTTAGAAATAGCTCATTATTGACATACTAATACCCAAGTTACCATAAAAATTTTAATTTAGTGGCCTGTATAATTTCTGCTTCTTTTTCTTTGTCTACTGTAAAAGTACCTTCTCTCAAAAACTGGGCAGTATTTTTTCCTTCCTCTCAGGGACCCTCGTTATGTTGTGTGTGACACATTCCAGAGGCCCCTCAGAGATACCAGAAGAAAGGGGCCAAACCAGGCTGGGTATTGGGAAGGAAGGACGCCACCTGATCATCTAGTGCCTTTTGAGGGAGTCATCTCTTTGTTTCAGGAGGGCCCCGAAAATGACTCCGTAATAGCCTTCTAGCAAAAATCTAAGTAACATTTATTTATGAACTTAAAATGGGAATTTGCAAGGCAAGCGTAAGGAGAGAATTGTTACAATAGTTTTATAATATTTGAAAGTTTTCGTCTACTTTTTCTTGAATTTCATATTAATATTATCTTGTGAATCATTTAAGAAATTACGTACAGCTCTGGCCCTGCCCCGCTGTGGAACGGCCCTCCAGGTGCTGATCACTAGTCCTGAGTTCCCTTTGGTTAGGAAGCCCTTTGGTTAGGTTGTCTGTTAAGCAGTTAACAAGGATAAAGGTATCATGTCTTAAATTTTGACTGAGGAGTAGAATTGGAATTTAAGCTTCTCATTTCAAACTTCCTGTGGAGAATTGAGAAGGATCAATGCCTGTTTTGGAGTGAGTTTGTCTTAGAGTTTCTATTAGATCTTAAATTTTTACCATCATTAAATGGATTAGTTTTATTGCTGTTCAAATATTGAGATTATTTTAATCTGTGATGAGTGATCATTCATAAAAAGTTTTTCTTAGATAATATCTATGAATTATTATTTAATAAAAGGTGACTTGGGTAAAATACTTAAATATACTAATCTTTATCATCTCTCTCTTACCAGGAAGTGGTCATAGCAGGAGCCACCAGAACACCTATTGGGTCCTTTCTTGGCAGCCTGTCCTCCTTGCCGGCCACTAAGCTTGGTTCAGTCGCCATTCAGGGAGCCATCGAAAAGGCGGGTCAGTAGTCGCTTTGCTTTTTGTGTGAAGTGGGCAGTGATTCAATGGAACAGATATTTATTGTGCATTCACTATATACGTAACACTTAGAAGTGAATTCCCTTTTAAAGAAGTCCTTGTATTATAGAGTTAGGAATGAACTCAAAAACTGACAAGAAAAAGAAACAATTCCTGCTTTACAATGTCATGCACCTTACTAGGTAATCACTAATTGTTGAATTGGAAATGCCTCTCTGATATTTTGAAAAGGGATTCCCAAAGAAGAAGTGAAGGAAGTGTACATGGGTAACGTCCTGCAAGGAGGCGAAGGACAAGCCCCTACGAGGCAAGCGGCGCTGGGCGCAGGTACCGGGGTGCATTCCTGCTTTTGTGCTTAAGTGTTTGACACGGAAAAGTGAAGTTCGCTGCGGCTTAAATAAAATATTAAATGTGTAGTATAACCTAATATTTATAGCCTTGTATTGGTAGAAGTAATGTCATTACAGATAATAGTTTAATATACTTTATTAGTTTTAAATCTATAGTTGTATTTGAAGGGTATCTTTGTTTTTCAAAAGTGTGACACATGCATTGGTTTTAGGCTTACCTGTTTCTACTCCATGTACCACTGTAAACAAAGTTTGTGCCTCAGGAATGAAAGCTATCATGATGGCCTCTCAGAGTCTTATGTGTGGACATCAGGTAAGAAGCACCTTCTTCTGTATTTCATAATTAAAATAATATGCACGGCTAAAAGATACCAAAGATCTGAGTGCAGTCATGCTTTAGAAGTGCTCATAGGTACAGTTGCTGTGTTTCAGACACTCAGGAATGTCTGGATGTGCTAATTTCCTTTGAAGTAGAGGTCACAATGATAGTAAGTGTTTTGTGTTAAGCAGTATTTTCCAGCCCTGGCCAGTGTGGCTCGGTTGGAGCATTGTCCCATACACCGAAGGTTGAGGGTTCATTTCTGGGCAGGGCACACGCCTAGGTTGCAGGTTCAGTCTCTGGTTGGGGCACAAATGGGAGGCAACCAATTGATGTTTCTCACAATGATGTTCCTCTCTCTAAAATTAATAACTTATTAAACATTTTTTAAAGTAGTTTTCAGCCAAGATATTTTAGTCTTTGGGTGATTCTTACAGTCTTTCTCTGAGATTTTTTGGTAATTTCAAACATCATAAATTTTGTATTTACCAGAGTAAGAGTTTTCATTAGATATGAGAACATGGTGCTGACCCTCGGAATCAAAATCAATGGAGCCCAGAATCGATGACTACTTTGTAGCTCCCACGTGCTGCCTGGGTTCAGTCATTAAACTGTGCAGACTTTCTATTGGCCTTGCTGATTTAGATCCCGTCACATCTCAGATCACGCAAGAGATTGCAATATATGCTGTAGTGTGAGAAGACCAGACCTAGCTTCATAGAACTGAGACCATTAGGTGTAAGCCCCTCTCTTTTCAGTTGAGGGACGTGAGGTTGAGATGACCACAAACACAAAGTTGGAGGGTTGGAATTAGAAAACAGATGTCTGTCTCCTGTATAGCGCTTTCCCGCTGAGGAGGACATAACACGGCAGGGTGAAAATCAGCTGAGGTGTTTGCAAGTTGGTTCCTACGTATAGAACAACCACAATTATGTGCGCCATTGATGGCGTTCCTCTGCCGCTTTGTTTCCAATTGTAAGACAAGCCAAGGAGAGAAAAACTGTGATGCTCTAAGTGAATGTATCAGAGACTTTATGCTATTTATGCACATGCTAAAATCTGGTGGTATAGGAAAGTATAAAATGAAAAATAAGTCTTTCTTCTCACCCTCCTCTGAGCCTCTGACTTATTCACCACTTGTGTATCCTGATACCTAAGAGCAGGGGAAGGGACTAAACAGGACAAATCCGTTGTTACAACAATCACACGGATGTAAAGTGCAGCACAGGGAACAGAGTGAGTAATAGTCTAGTAACTGAGACTGGGGTCAGAGGGGTGCAGGATTGATTGGGATGATCACTTATGTCTAATCACTGGGGTGTACACCTGAAACTAATGTAATAGTGTATGTCAACTGTAATTGAAAATTTAAAAAAATGATTAAAAAAGCAGAAAACTTTGGGTGAGTCGCTTAAACTCTGTGCCTCACATAATGTCTTGGAGATTTTTCTGTATCAGCACAGAAGATAGTATTATATTGAACAGAACAACTGTGTTTTATGGGTCCTTGTTGGATGAACATCTAGGTGTCTTCAGTTCTTCACTATTTTAAATAAAGCTGCAGTGAGTATCCCTATACGTATATCTTTGTGTACTTATAAATACTACAATCACCTCACTGAGGCAGTACGTTGTAGTGGTTAAGAACACAAAATAAGCGCTTGTGGGATAGCTTGGTTGGTTGAAGCATCGTCCTGATATGCCAAAGTTTTGAGTTTGATCCCTGGTCAGGGCAAATACAGGAATCAGCCAATGAATGAACAAATAAGTGGAACAACAAATTGATGTTCTTTCTCCCTTCATCACTCTCCCTCTGAAATCAGTCAAAGAAAATTAAAAAAAAAAAAAGAACATGAAGTCTACAGCCAGGCTGATTCCAAATTCTCCTCTGTCTTGCATTAGCTGGGACATTCACTGGAGATCAGACAATAAAACATTAAAAAATCTCATCATGTGGAAGTCTGATGGAAACATTCCTAAGAGAAAAATTTTTGAGTCAGATATTTTTAAAATTTTGGTATTTTCAACTGCTTCCCATAAAAGTTGAACCAGTTACACACTTCCCAAGGGTTGTGAGAGCTTGTTTGCCTCTGTGTAAGGTAACACAAACATTGCATATTTCCAAACACTAGTGGAAACCGTGGTGTTAGATGGTCATGAGACTGTTTAGATTTTCCAGAACTTCAGATGACGAGTTTTGTCTCAGGCGATTTACTGTGGTTTAATACCAAATGCTGTTTGCACCGCATTCGGATGCTTTTAGTTACTGTTACTTGATTCATATGTGCATGTATGTAACACGTATATGTGTATGTATATATCTGACTCACAGGAATATGGGGACTTGCCTTGTTTTGAATAATTTCCTGATTTTGGAAAATGGTCAATTTTATTTTACTTTCTCAATTATAGTTGATGTTCAATATTATTTCATATTAATTTCAGGTGTTTGGCAAAGGTTAGACATGTAATTTACAGTGTGATCCCCCAATAAGTTTAGTGTCCATCTGTCAGCATGCATAATTATTATAATGTCACTGACTGTGTTCCCTGTGCTGTGCTTTATGTCCCAGTGACTGTTTTGTAACTAACGGTTTGTACTTCTTAATCCCTTCACCTATCTTTTTAAATTGATTTTTTATTAATTTTCTTTTTTTTAGGGATAGAGGGAGAGGGAAAGGGAGGGAAGGAGGGAGGGGGGAGAGAGAGAGAGAGAGAGACATCAGTTTGTTATTCCACTTATTTATGCATTCATTTGTTCATTCTTTTATGTGCTCTGACTGGGGGTCAAACCCACAACCTTGATGTATCAGAATGATGCTCTAACCAGCTGACTGTTTCTGTTTTGTGTGTTCATTTATTTTGTTCTTCAGACTCCACATACAAACCATATGAAATCATACGGTTTTTGTCTTTGACTTAGTCCACATAGCATGGTGCCCTCCAGGTCTATCCATGTTGTCACAAATAGGTTTCTTTCTTCTTGGCTGAGTAATATTCTACCATATATATGTTCCACATCTTGTTTATGATGAATTTTATTCTGTATTGAATGATTGATATGATTGTCACTGCCATCATCCCCAGAAAAGATATTCAATATTTTAGGATAACTGAATAAAACATACATGAGAACTAATTGAGAAATCTCAATATTTCAAAATAGGCAAAATATTTAGGTTTCTTTGGTGTAGAACTTGTTTCTCCTTATTCCTGATTAAAGGCTGTGAGAAAATAATGTTTGCTTTAATTACCCCTTTAACGTAAACAAATTTCTTTTGTTGATTTATAATGACAGGTTACTTGATTAATATTTATTAAACTTCTATATATGCCAGGCACCAAAGACATGAAAATAGATTTAACAGGGTTTCTGGATTCAGGAGAGCTTAGTTTATTTTTTTTTCTTTCTTTTCTTCCTTTTTTTTTTAGAGAGGGGAAGGTCTGGTGGGGGTGGTGGAGAGAGAGAGAAACATTGATTTATTCTACTTATTTCTGCACTTATTGGCTGCTTATTGTGCCCTGACCTGAAATCAAACCTGCATCCTTGGTGCACTGGGACACGCGCTAACCAACTAAGCTACCTGGGCAGGGGCTACATCACAGCTTTTTACCCACTTACCTATTGAAAGACACTGGGGTTGCTTCCATTTCTTGGCTGTTATATATAACTCTGCAATGAACACAGGGGTGCATATATTCTTTCGAATTAGTGTTTTAGGTTTCTTCAGATATATTCCCAGAAGTAGAATCACTAGGTGATAAGGCAGTTCCATTTTTAATTTGTTTGAGGATCCTCTATACTGTTTTCCATAGTGGCTGTGCAAATCTGCATTCCCACCAACAGTGTACTAGGGTTCCCTTGTCTCCACGTCCTTGTCGACACTCATCATTGTGGATTTGTGATGATAGCCATCCTATCATCAGAATAAGTGGATGTGAGGTGAAATCTCCTTGTGGTTTTAATTTACATTTGTCTGATGATTAGCGACGTTGAGCATCTTTTCATATGTCTCTTGGCCATCTGTGTGTCCTCTTTGGAGAAGTGTCTGTTCAGGTCCTCTTCCCATTTTTTAATTGGATTGTTTGTGGTTTTTTTAGTGTTGAATTGTATTCTTTGCATATTAACTCATTATCAGATGTATTATTGGAGAATATCTTCCTCCATTCAGTGGATTGTTTTTTGATTTTGTTGATGGTTTGCTTTGCTGCATGAAACTTTTTAGTTTGATGCATTTGCATTTGTTTATTTTTCCTTTTGTTTCCCTTCCCTGAGGAGATATATCAGAAAAAATATTGATAAGAAAATTTTCTGTGATTTTACTGCCTGTTTTCTTCTAGAATTCTGTGGTTTTGAGTCTTACATTTAAGTCTTTAATCCATTTTGAGTTTCTTCTCCTATATGATGTAAGAAGGAGGTCTTATTTCATCTTTTTTACATCTGTCCAATTTTCCTAATATAATTTATTGAATAGACTTTCTTTACCTCATTGTATGCTTTTGCCTCTTTTGTCAAATATTAATATCTCATATAAGTATGGGTTTATTTCTGGGCTCTATTTTGTTTCATTAATTTTTTGGTCTTTTTTATGTCAGTACCATGCTGTTTTGAGATTTTGTTTTTTAGAGAGAGAGGAAGGGATGGAGAAAGAGAAACATCGATCGGTTGCCTTTCGCTCACTCACTGCCCGAGACGTGGCCTGCAACCCAGGCATGTGCTCTGACTGAGAACCAAACCTTTTGGTTTGTGGGATGATGCCTGGCCCGCTGAACCACATCCGTCACGGCACTGTGCTGTTTTGATTTCCCTAGCCTTGCAGTGTAGTTTGACATCAGGCAGCACGATACCTCCAATGTTGTTCTTGTTTTCTCAAGATTGCTGTGGCTGGTGGGGCCTTTTGTGCTTCTGTTTCAATTTTTCCGTTATGTCCCAGTTCTGTAATACGCCGTTGGTATTTTGAAAGGAATTGTGTTGAATCGATACATTGTTTTGGGTAGTGTGGACATTTTCATGATGTTTACCTTTTCTGTCCATAAACATAATACATGCTTCCATTTACTTGTATCTTCTTTAATTTCTCTCTTCAGTGTTTTGTAATTTTCTGAGTATAGGTCTTTTACCTTCTTGAATAACTGTTCCTAGGTATTTTATTTTATTTTTGAATGGGATTATTTTCTTAGTTTCCCTTTCTGATTGTTCATTGTTGGTGTATAAATATGTAACTGATTTCTGGATACTTATTTTGTATGCTGCTACTTTACTGACTTCATTTATCAGTTATAACAGGTTTTTGGTGTTACCATTAGGTTTCTCTATAAACTGTATCATGTGATCTGCAAATAATGACAGTTTTACTTCTTCCTTTCCGATTTGGATACTTTCTATTTCTTCTTGTCTGATTGCTGTGGTTCTGACTTCCAGTACTGTGTTGAATAAGAGAGGTGAAAGTGGACTTCCCTGTCTTGTTCCTGATCCTAAGGTAAATGCTTTTAGTTTTTCTCCATTGAATATAATGTTACCTATGGGTTTGTCATATACAGGCTTTATTTTTTGGAGATATCTCCCCTCCATTCCCACTTTGCTGAGAGTTTTTTATCATAAATGGGTGCTAAGTCAGGGGTGTCTGACCTTTTGGCATCTGTGGGTCATACTGGAAGAAGAGTTATTTTGGGCCACATGTTAAATACACTGTGACACGTAATCACAAAAACATCTCATAATGTTTTAAGTAAATTTATGATGTTGTGTTGGGCCACATTCACAGCCGTCCTGTGCCACATGTGGGCCCTCGGCCGCAGGTTGGACACCACTGATTGATATGATCATGTGATTTTTATACTTCAGTTTGTTTACGTGATATATCATGTTCATTGCTTTGCAGGTATTGTACCAACCTTGCATCCCTGGAATAAATCCCACTTGCTCATGCTCTATGATCTTTTTAATGCATTGTTGGATTTTGTTTGCTAATATTTTGTTGAGGATTTTTGCATCTATTTATTCATCAGTGATACTGGCCTGTAATTTTCTTTGTAGCATCTTTACCTGGTTTTAGAATTAGAGTAATGCTGGCCTCTTTTTTTTTTAATTCTTTATTTTATTGATTATGCTATTACAGTTGGCCCATTTTCCCCCTTCACTCCCC
>PVIA01017497.1:0-15504 GCA_004024845.1 Tonatia bakeri
GACCAGCAGCTCACAACCCCGGCTGATGACTTGGCAGGTTCGGTAGAAAATCTGCCCGTGGTATTGAAAGGCCACCAGGTTCTGCTCTTCATCATCCCGGGCACAGTTCACAAACCTGGGGTTGAGGCAGAGGAAGGGAAAGAAAACCACAGTGATGAGTTCCCACTACTTGTTACATCCATGTCCAGCTTCTCACTGATTTTAAGGCCCTCAGGCTCTGATTGCCCACTGCCCTTAATGCTCCTGGGGAACCTTCTGTGCAGTGTCTGAGTGTCTGTCAGCATGTCATGTGAATTCCTACCAAGTCCTGCTTGCAGTACGAATACTGCCTAATAGCACTTTCTAAAACCCAGTTCTAGACTTAACCTCCACCCTGACTGGCCATAATATCCATTGATCTCTGGCTTCTCCAAACTCTAAATCGAGTTGTTTCATAACACAGAACGTGGTGCCTGATCTAGGGCTCTGCTTCTAAATGACCTCACTAATTATTCAGTACTCAGCCCACACGTTTTCTCTTGAGAGGCCTTTTCCAACCCCTGTACACTTTATCGAGGGTACCATTCACTTGCTTGCCCAAGGTTACCATAGAAAATTGGAGGTTTTTGTCCTAGTTAAAATAAAACAGAACAATAGTAGTTGATTCACAATCTGTTATCCCTGATAAGAGAGCCCCTCTTAGGAAAGGGGCCCGTGACCATTGCTACACAGACCTCAGAGCCCACCTCTAGTCAGAGTGAGGCTGGGATGGTTTGCTGCCCTCACTGGTTCAGGCCATCCTTGTTTTGTGCTATCTTGACACTGTGCACTCTTTGGAAATTATAGTTAAATGCTTCTAAAAACAATTTTTTTTATGTCTGTCTGCAAGAAGTCCTCCATAAGGATATGGGTTATGTGATCTGTTTAAGTAATGTATTCCTTCATCTAAACTGGAATATAGTAAGTGCTTAATTAATGTTCATTTGATAAATTAAAGTGTAATCCAGTGTCCCTGGTGAATCTAGGCTCCTCAAGGTCCTTTCTGGCGCCCGAGTTGTGTCTAGTAAAGCTTTGTATTTTGAGGACATATGCTATACTTTTTTTCCTAAAAGGCCCCTGATATGAAAGAACACTATATGGAAAAAAAAAAAGAGGAAAAAGGGATTAAGGGAGATGATTGAGCAAGGCATGATGAGAGGGAAAGATATATGGGCTTGTGGGGGATGAGAGTCCCCTCTGGCACCCAGAGACCTGGTGACCTCACCTCATCCAGTTGGCCCAAGATTTGTCCTTTCCATCCACATACTCATAGCAGTTTCTCCCTTTGGTGATCTGAGTTTCAGAAAAGAAATTAAAGAATTAACTTCTATTTTTTTTTTTGGTGGGGAGGTAGTAGTTTCGTGGGGAGTTTTTTTTTTTTTTTTTTTTGTGGGGAGGTAATAGTCAGAATTATTTTATTTTACTGTCATCAAAGCTCTTCCAGCCTGCATGGGGATTCAACTGCTAGTTGTGACCACATGATATTTTTCTTACTTATCCTCTACACATTCAAGTCTACCTGTCCAATCAGAGCAGGAGCCCCACAAGGGAGGAGCCACTCCTTTGTGTCTGCACCACTTTCCTCCCACTTACCATCTGATCCTTAAACAGGAGCTCTGTGTTCACGTAAAGTCCAGTCAGTACACAGAGCTAAGCATGCTGTTCCCTCCATGTCTAGCATGTAGGAGATGAGATCCCTCCAAGCCTCAGAAGGAATATGGGAAGGCAGAGGACAGTGGGGGAGATAGATAGTTCTCACCAGCCAGGAGTATCTGCTCTTAGCTGCTTCTTCATCTTCTGTGATGTGTCCTTCATAAGGACCAAAGTGCAGACCCACTGGCAAGTCAGCTGCCTCATTCCACACTCCAAGCCCAGCCTCAGGGATGCGGGATGGCCCGATTCTCAACCCAGGGGGCAGGGTGAGGGCTGAGCGGTGGGGATACCCCTTGTCCACCGCACTGTCCTTTACAAATGTAGGGGGCCCATGCACAGCACAGCTGTTGATGAAGAAGTTCTGACACTTCTCACAATCTGGAGGTGAGAGTAACAGGGGTTAGGGAAGGGTTCGCACATGTTCCTGGACACAAAGAAATTCAGAGGGACTCCGGCACTTACAACACTGAGACTCAATCCTGTACTCCAGGTCACCAGAGGAAGGGAATGATTTGGGTACCAAAGGACTAGATGAAATTATTGTATCATAATACACTTCTTAGTGAGGGTCACTTACAAAGGTAGTCATCATCCTGGGGCTCGTCAATCCCTTGGTACACACAGTCCTTTCTTTCTAGTAGGCTGTACACCTTCACATCCATCTTGTTTCTCCTGAGTTCTAAGTTGGAGAAGGCCAGGTAAGTGAGCGAGGTTGGTGGGGTCTGGAGTGTTAGTTACCATTTTGTCAGATAACACAATCTCTCATCAAATTATTACCTTTCCTTTTCCATACTCTGGTATTTCACTCCATTAACTATTGTTTCAGAAGACGACTCCACACTAACTACAGATGACTGATTCAATGATAGTTTCTAGATCTTCCCATTACCGGGTTTACTTGCCAATATTTAATCATTCATAACATATTTATTTAGTGCACTTTATGTGTTAGGCATTGAGTAAAGGCCTGGGCATACAACACCAATAAAATGTGGTTGCTATTATCACAGATGGATTTATTGGACAACATGTATGTGTCAACTGTTTTAAATTTCATTTAATGGTTTCAAACAATATGTGAGCGATATTTCCTTATCTTCTCCTTACACATTAGCATTCAGGAGATCAGAGAATTTATAGGATTTGACCAAACCTCCATTGCTTAAATTCAGTCTCAGTTTAGCCCAGCTTAAATCCAGGCCCATCCAAAGTCTGTCCCACAGACCTAGGTCATGCTTATCAGTCCTTCTATAGGACTTAGAGGAACTAAAGTTTCCAAATTATTTTTTCTTACCCGATTTTTGTCTAGTGTGCTTTCCAAAGGCACATGGTTTTCCAGGAGAGGACACTGGTTTCTGGGCATGCTCTAAATCACCTGCAGTCATCAAATTTGCTGTTTCTGACAATTCCTTCAAACTATATTCATTGCTTAATGGCATCCTGGATGTTACCTTCAATATAAGAGTCACACATTAAAAGATAATGTGTATTTAATTTTTTAAGGCTTATGAAACATTTTACATGCATGTCTTTAAAACTTCAACCCTTGGAAATACCTAGGGAGTATGAAAAGTAGAGGGGAGCCCTGGCTGGCATAGCTCAGTGGATTGAGCGCGGGCTGCGAACCAGGCATCGCAGGTTCGATTCCCAGTCAGGGCACATGCCTAGGTTGCAGGCCATGTCCCCCAGCAACCGCACATTGATGTTTCTCTCTCTCTCTCTCTCTCCCTCTCCCTTCCCTCTCTAAAAAAAATAAATAAAATCTTAAAAAAAAAAAAAAGAAAAGTAGAGGGGATAGGGCCATTGTGCATAAGGAATCCAAGATTAGAACTCATGCCTTATGGCTCTTTCAACTGTGTCTATAATATTGAGAGTGAAGGATACTGGGAAGAGAATAAAGAAATAGTTGGCAGAAACATATCTAAACAATAAATAAAATGGTGATAAAATCTGCAATACCTTAGAAAGAATATTTTTACTTAGATTAGTTGGTTCCCAAAAATTCTGTTTGAATAAGGCTGTACCAGTAGCTAATTGTCTTCATTTTCACGATTACATGCTAATTTTCAATGTTAGTGAACGTGCCATGAAATAATGCTGACCAGTGTTCTGTGAATTGTGTAATACAGTATGAATGTGAGATTACAATCCTGCTATCAATATACCCTCAGCGTTCATTGATCATCTTCTAGCTTAATTTGTAACTGTGAAATCACTCACTCAGCAAACATTTGTGGCCCCTCAGTGGCCCTGATTTGGGCCTGTGACCTCTGAGAAGACTCATGTATGGACCAGCCTCTCAAAGAGCTCACAACGCAGACGTAGGCAGGCTGAACAAATGATTCTAAACAGGATGATAGTTGCCTCATTGGGACTCAAGAGAAAGGTGTTACTTCACCTTATAAGAAACGACATTTGAAATCAGTTACAGATGGAGGAGTTTCTTTAGAAGAATGTGTAACCTTTATGAAGTCCTTAAGTCATTTTATTATTTGTTGTTTCTCAATCATCAAACCTGAAGCTCCTCAGGGGTGGGAGATGCTCTTTGATTATAGTGGGAGGCTGTGATCCTGGACATTTTACTTTCTTCTTCACCTGGGACAATCTACTGTGCAAACTTCAGCATACAAAGAACTTTGGTTGAAATCATCAGTCAGGTGAATGATGTAATGACATATGGATAAGACAATGTAAACTTCAGAAAACTATGAAAATTTATTTTTCTAATTTTTAAAAAAGATTTTATTTTCTTGAGAGATGGAAGGGATAGAAACATCGATGTGAAAGAGAAACATCGGTTACTTGCCTCTCACACACACCCCAACCGGGAACCTGGCCCACAATCCAGGCATGTGCCCTGATCAGGAGTCAAACTGGCAATCTTTTGCTTTGTAGGATGACGCTCACCGAGTCACGGTGGCCAGGGTAAAACTATGAAAGTTTTAATGAGTTTGGAAGTGGTTTAGAGAAGAAACTATGAGTTAGAATGCACTATCACTGATACTGTGATCTTAGACATATAGTCAAACATTTCTACATCTCTGAAAGCTCACTTCCCTCATCATAAACAGTGACAGTTGTAGTACGTACCTCACCAGGTGGTTGTAATGTTTGAGTTTATTCACATAGAATTCTTAAAGTCTGAAACATTGTGCGAATGCAACAAATAGTAGTTACTATTGTTGCTGCAGTTGTTAACTATTAAGATGTTGATCAGCCCTGGCTGGTGTGGCTCAGTGGACTGAGCACTGGCCTGTAGACTGAAAGGTCATCAGTTCCATTCCCAGTCAGAGCACATGCCTGGGTTGTAGAGCAGGTCCCCCACTTGGGGGCATGTGAGAGGCAAGCTATATACGTGTGTCTCGTACATGTTTCTCTCCCTCACTTTCTCCCTCCATTCCCCTCTCTCTAAAAAATTGATAAAATCTTAAAAAAATGATGTTAATGTTGCACAGAGTGTTGAAGAGACCAGGAAAGGAAGGTGGCAGTTCCTAGGATACTTTCTGCATTTTCCCATGTTTACCTGCATTTCTCTCCATGAGGAAAATTTTGTTGTCAACAGGATTTGGGAAATACCCACCTTCTGGTGTTTACTCTGTTCCCTTCTGAAGGCCACCCAAGGTTTCACTGAAAGACGATAAGAAATCAGTGTTTTGGTTCGTAAATGTTTCCAAAATCTGGCGATTCTTACTAGGGACACAAAATTGTGAATGTGAGCAGTCCAAGAACAATCCCAGGATGATTGGAAAGTGTTTTCTGAGGTATCATTAAGGCCTAGGCTTCTGTTGGGGCCATCCACTAATTTCATTGGAATGATAAAAAACATAGACAAAGTGTCATCTATTCTTCATCCTATGTTCATAAAGTATCTATTACATTTATTGAAAAATAAACTGGCGGCCCTGGCTGGTGTAGCTCAGTGGATTGAGCGCAGGCTGTGAACCAAAGCATCGCAGGTTCGATTCCCAGTCAGGGCACATGCCTGGGTTGCAGGCCACGGCCCCAGCAACCGCACATTTATGTTTCTCTCTCTTTCTCTTTCTCCCTCCCTTCCCGCTCTAAAAATAAATAAATAAAATATTAAAAAAAAGAAAGAAAGAAAAATAAATTGGCCTCTCCTGACAAATATGTAATAAAAGAAACTGTACACAAAACTCCATGTCTTCAGCATAACCCTTTCTCCGTCCTGTTTTCTTCATTGAAAACTGGCCTTGTACGGGCGAAGGGCACCACAACCACCTCGCCTCCTTTCTCTGGTATCCTCCCCCTGTGCACATACTGCTCACCTGGCTGCCTTGGAGCCCGTTCTTTGTCGGCGTCCTCAGGGTCCTCCTCCTGGAGCTCCGCGGCCTGCCTGCAGTGACACAGGAAAGCCGGTGGAGGGGCCCTGAGACCTGGAAAGAGACAAAACCTTTGTCCTGAAAGCAGAGAACGTGGAGGAGGAACAAGACTCAGGAAGCCAGAGGGGGCACTGGCTCCGATTGGATGGGGGAGTAAAACAGTTGTTGTGAGCGCTGCACCGTCAGCGACAGCCCTGCTCTGCTCTGATTCGAAGGAGCAAACACCCCTTGATCAGCGTCCATGCGGGAGGGAGCTGCACGCGGATGGAGCCCCCGGAGCCAGCCCAGTAGCCTGTCGGGTCTCCAGGCTCCTCCGGTCCAGCGCTCGCGTGTTACCTGGGCTGGTGAGCGTGTCCAAGTTCCTCTTCACCTTCGGGTACCGGCCTTTCTCCCCGGTGGCAGGGCGCCCGGAGAGGGGGATGCAGGCCCTGCGGGAGGAGGGGCTGGATGGGGCGGGCCGCCCTTGTTCTCCCCCTTCCTCCGTACCTCGCCTCAGTGCAGGCTCCGAAGGCCTCGGCCTCCGCCTCGGCCTCTGAGGGGCCCCGTTGGCCGGGCGGGCCTGTGGCGGCGACAGGAAACGCGCTTTTCCCCGGGAAGGGCTCGGAGGTGCCCCCCGGGGGTCTGGAGAAGCCCGCACGAGACGCAGGCGCAGTGTCCAGCAGACCGCCGTCTCTCAGGCCTCAGGACACGATCTGCGTCTTCCGGGCTGAGGACACTCGGAGTTCCTGGGGGAGAGGGTCAGACCGCTGCGGCTGAGGAGAGTTGGAGCGTCTCATCGAGGGGCTTCAGGGTCCCCACCACTGAGTTAGTTTCCAGGACGACGGCATTCAGGGTCTCTGAATTTGGGGGAGATTTGGTCTTTCCGGGCGAGCTGCAGGAAGGGTGCCCCGAACTGAGGGGAACTGGGGTCTAAGCGTTGCGGGTTAGGAGACGTGGGCCCCTCAGGATGAGGGCACCTACGGTCTCTTAGGCTGGACTTGGAAGGTCTGGGGCTAAGGGTTCCACATGGCAGGGCTCCCCGCTTACCGGTCAGTGTCCCGGGGCCCCTGCCGCGCTGCCCACCTCGGCGGAGCTTCCACTCCGAGCGCCCAGGCTTCCCGCCCCGGAGAGGAGGTCCCACCCTGGATAGCCGCGTGGGCACAATCCTCCAATCAGTGCTGGGATCCCAGTGCCCTGACCGCCAATGGGCGGTCAGGAGAAGCTGAAAGGGCGGGGCAGAGGGGCAGAGCCCCCAGAGTTCGGGACTGGTCAGCGGAAGACCCGCCCTGCCCCGCGGGGATTGGCTACCCTGGGTCTCCCGAGCGCCAGTCAGGCACCCTGCAGCTCGGTGGCTCGTTTTCCCGCAGCTAGTGAGTGATCCGCCTCGCAGGAGCTGGAATCCGCGACCTGGGGCCGGACCTTAGGGTGGACGCGGCCCTTCTGCCTCCTGACAAAGTGTCTTTGTTCCATCCAGACTGTGGTTGGGATTCCCAACTTATATCTAGGCTCCCCGCCCCTGCCCCCTTTTCAAACCTACCTTCAGCTAGAGCTGCCTAAGCAGTGAGGACGCGGTCAAGACTGCATTGCATTCCGTGCAACCTTAAGTCAGTAAATTCTGAGTACGCAATTTATAGACACAAAGTAAGTCCCAGAGGGCTCAAACATTTAAGCACAACAAATAGAATAAGTATACTGGAAAACACACTGGGAGAATTTCATGTCTCAAAGAAGTGGTGTTATGATTAATAGGTGTGTTTAAGTAACTGAGGTGTAAAAACATTTCAGAAATAGGAAGACGAGGTAAAACCAAACAAAACTAAATAAATTTAGAAATGCTGGAAAAACCTACAAGTATCTTCCATAAAAATAACATTAAATCTGAGTACAGGGGTCCACAGAGCAGGGTCAGTGTAGCTGCTACTGGCTTTCACGGGATAAGGTGGGAAGTGTTTCTGTTCCTTACCTCGTTTTGAGCGCATAAATAAATATAACTTGATTTCCATGGATTGCAAATACGGCAACTAATTATTACTGTGAAACTGCATAAAGGGAAATCACACTAAAGTGGAGTTGGGGGTCAGTGGGGGTGCTGTCACATTGATAGGGGGCTTAAGACTTAGAAAATTTCAGCTCAAAATAAGTAGCCATAAATCTAGCAAGTAATGTGTATGTTAAGCTCTTTGTTTCAGAAACTACAGATAAGGCCCATCTGGCATCTGGGAGAAAGCGGCTGACCTTCTGCAGCACTGACTAGGGATGCACACAACCTTGAGACATCGAACCTCCCTGCTGAGAAGAAGCGGGCAACTACCCCTCCCCCTTGGAAAGAGGTAATTGCCAAGTGCTGCAGCTGCAGGCTTCAGAAACTTTCACTGAATCCTGTTTTTTTTCTTTTCTTCTTTTTCCCCAACCCCCCTTATAAAAAGTCTGGTCAGGAAAAAGAAGGCGAGATGGGCTGTTAGGGTATGAACCCACCATCTCCTCAGATCGCCGGCCATCTGAATAAAGCGCCTATAAGATTCAATCACTGTCACTGATTATTGGATTTGGTAATGACAAGCAGCCCGAATGCCGGTGTCTTTTCCGGTTACAGCATAGCATCACCCATGGTCAATTATAGGAAAAATTATCTTTCACAGGCCCCAACATATAGATGTACCATGTGCTCTCAGGAGAAACTGACTCCCCAGCAACTCAGCCAGAGAGAAACCATTGTCACGCTGCACTGACGCTTTCCTCCAGCGCGCTTTTGTTTCAAATGACCCCTCCCGACTTCCCCCTTTTTCCCTGTAAAATAGCGTTCCTCTCTTTTACTTGTGGAGCTGGCCTATGACTTTTGCTACAGCTTCGTTTCCCTAAATTGCACTTTTTTACTGTTTCTGAATAAACCCCTTTTCTGCTGTTAAAATAACTGACTGCTATATTTTTAAGGCCAACATAATTTGGTGGTCTGTATGGGGATCCAGAGGACTCCTGACATCTCTGAGGCTGATCAGCAAGCAGGTGCAGTGTCCTTGCTCTGAAAGACTCTGGGGAGGGTCCTTTGGTGCAGACTTCCCAGTGATCATTTTGAGAATAGCCATCCAGAAATAACATCCTCATACCCTGTGCCCCAGAAATTCCACTTTTCAAAATTTTCCCCTAGTATCCCTGGCCTGGTAGCTCAGTTGGTTAGAGTGTTCTGCCTATATGCCAAGGTGGTCAGTTCATTCTCCAGTCAGGGCACATACAAGAAGCAACCAGTGAATGAATACATAAGCGGAACAACTAACTCTCTCTCTCTCTTTCAAATTAATAAATGGAATGGAAAGCATTAAAAATTTTCCCTAGTTATGCTTCCCTGTATATGAAATGAAGTGTGTTTAATATATTTTATCCAACATGTACAATAACAGATATAATTTTAAAGTTTTCAGTAGAAGAGAATTTGTTAAATTATGGTTTGCTCACATTGTGAAGTATTATAGAACATTAAAAACGGGTGAGAATATATGATATTTCATTAAAGAAATAAAACCTAGTGAGGTGGTTCTAATGGATTTTAACAGAGAATAACTTCTAAATAATGTTATTATGTGAGAAAAGTATCCTGCAGAACAAATTATGTAAAAAAAACAAAAACAAAAAAGCCCAGGCAGATGACGTGCTGAGAGGGGACACAGGGACTAGTAACCGGAATCAGGGCCTGGGCAACGTGGAGGGGAAAACTTGCTTTTCCTTCCTGTCATTTGGAATGTTGTGTCATTTTGAGACATCATAGGAAGAACTCTGAGACTGCAATACTGTCACTGGCCAGCACTTAGCACCCCGGTTGCCAGGAAACACCTTTTACCAATTAGGTAGAATAAATAGTTAACCGAGGCAGGGAGGAGGAAGGAGACAAGTCTCACAAGCTAACTCAGCAGTCCTGAGCCTGTTCTGATAATATCGCCAGGTGTTCCAACATCACAAGAAACATTACATTAGCAAGAAAGAAGGAAAGTCCTTGAAGTTCTATGTAACATTTCCACTATCTGGGAAAGAAATCCTTGAAACTGTGCTTTCATCCCAAGGCCTGAATGTGGGAGAGGGTCCCCGGTGCCCAAAGAAAGAGCCCATAAAACAACTTTGGTTAATTGCCTTCATCTGGTCACTATCTGGTTTTTGAGGGAGGCCCTGTTGCTTACAGAAAGAACCCATAAATAACTTTGGAAAAGTGGCCTAGTTTTAATTAACTGCCTCCTGTCACGTATTTGTTTTACAGCTGGATGACCAAATGGAGTCTGGAGCAAGATAAGGATTCGGGCTGACAGACCCCCATTCATCCCTAAGTTTGGGTAGTCACATTTCCCCAGGAAAGCTGGCGCCATATTTACCCATTAATCAATATGTGACTTTTTTCCCTCCTATCCCACGAACTATATAAGTCTTGAGAACAAAGGACTCTCTCTCTCGGGGGCTCTTGGCTCTCCGGCCATAGGGCCTCTGGGCCCCTGGCCTCAGGCTGCCCAGGGGCTTACCACACTGGTCTTCAGCCGCTCTCACTTTCCTCACCCTGCTTTGCCCTGAAACTTTGCCTTTCACCCCCTACTCTACCCAGTCCTGTTCTCTTCCATGGGAACGGACCACTAATAAACTGATTACATGCTACTAGATTTGCTGATATGTAATTCTTTACATGCGTCAGCAAGAAGAACCAGGTCTCTCCCGTCAACAATTTGTTTTCTCCTTTACTTAAACCTATCTATAAATATTTTTGTAGATAAAAGAATGGATGAGAAGTAGTTGGTTATATATGTATGCATTTAAAAGTGACTAAACAAAAATTCTGCACACCTTCATTACATCCAGTGGCTTGTGCTGCCTTCCTTATCCGAATAGCACGTTAACCACCCAAAGTGTCCGATTTGCATCCAAAACTCTATTCTAGCAGGAACATTTCTGTGGGGGAGCTTTTCCCACAGAGCCCCCCGTCTGCTGCGGATGAGAATAAGCCTACCAAGACATGATCTGCTTGGGAAGGAAAGGTGGTTGACCTCTCAAAGGAGAAGGACTTGGAGCCTTTTCCTCAATGGGCTTTTATTAGCTTCATTTTGCACAGGAATATAGGTAAAGCTCATTAATCATTGTCAGGCAGTAAGGATCAAACAATAGATAACATGCAAAGAACTACTAAGGCTTATTCTGAGTCAGAATCTGTTAGCTAAAGGGCTACAAAAGTTTGGGAAACAAACTCATTTCCTACTCGGACCCTTATCATTTAATTGAGAGCATTTTTAGCAAAGCAGGTTTCTCAGGATTTTATATATTCTTTCTTAGGTCTGATCACCCCGGGAACCCGCCCTTTCCAACACAGGGCTGCACCGCCCTCTGTCATTGTTTCAGGCTGAAGTCATGCAGGGGAAGTAAGGCAGCCTTACTCCTAAGAGATTAGGAGACTTGTCGCAGACAGAATGAGGACTCAGGCTATGTCAAAGCCAAGGGGTGAGGGTCCATCACCCCCTTTTTCCATAGTCCCCCAAGTCCCTCCCTGGGGCCTCCCTGTGATCGTGCCTGTCTTCGGTCATTCCCCCCTTGGGGAATCTTACCCATCACTGGCTAATGGATCAAGCATTGGGGGCCAGGCAGGGTGAAGAAAAAGGAGCAGAAGCAGTGCCCCTGCCATGGATAAATCTGCTCTTTGTCTGTCTGCTATAAACTCTGTGTTCAATTCTTTGTTTGTGATCATCAAGAACCTAGTTACCTGGGCCCACTTTACCTGAGCTCACCTGTGACAGGTTGTGGGCCAAGTCGCCAGTTGGGAACATGTGGGAGGCAAATGATAGATGTTCCAAATGAAAAATAAATCAATAAATTAAAAAACTTAAAATGAAACACAATTTTTTATGTGGATCTGTATGTATTAATGGACCCTGTATTCTTTTCCATCAATCTGTCTATTCACAAGGCATTACTCCACTGTTGCACTTACTGTAGCTTCATAATACAATGCACCTTTTAATTCTTCCTTATTTTAACAGGTAAACTTAAATTGAGCTTGTTTTACTTTAAAAAATTTTGCTGAGCCCTGGTCAATGTGGGTCAGTTGGTTGGAGCCTTGTCCTGTTATGTAGGATAGATAGCAAACTGAGCCAAGGAGGAGGAGGGAGACATGTCTCACCCACTGACTCAGCTGTCCTGAGCCTGATCTGATAATAGTGCCAAGTGTTAGGAACATCACAAGAAACACCATGGTGGCACAGGAAGGGGGAGCCCTTGAAATTCTAGGCATTGTTTGCACTGTCTGGGAAAAAAAAAGCCTTTGAACTGTGTGTTAATTCCAAGGACTGGTTGGTAGGTGGGAGGGGGTCCACAGTGCCCAAAGAAAAGGCCCACAAAACAACTTTGGTTACTTGCCTACCTCTGGTCACCTTCTGTTTTATGAGGAGTCCCTAATGTTTACAGAAAGAGCCTGTAAATAACTTTGGGTGACGGCTCCAACTTTAAGTGGCTCCTGTCACATTTGTTTTACAACAAGAGGAGCAAATGGGGTCTGGAGTGAGATAAGGATTTGGGCTAACAGACCCCCACATATACCTAAGTTCGGGTAGTCATGTTCTCTGTGGCAGCTGGCACCACCTTTACCCACCAATCAATATGTAAATTCTTCACCCCCATCCTGCCAACTACATAAGTCCTCAAGACCAAGGACCTGAGGCTCTTGCCACCCTTGCCCTTGCCTGTTGCGGCCCTGCCTGGAATCTACACCTTTCATGACACCTTGGCAAGGCCCGTTCTTTTCCATGAGAACATATCACTAGTAAACCCTGCTTGCTCACTAATAGACTTTCTGGTCTGTAATTCTTTACTGCATCAGCAAGAAGAACTGAGTTTCTCCCACAACAAGCCCATAAACCAAAAGGCTGTAGTTCGAGCTCCAGTCAGGGCACGTGCCCAAGTTGCGGGTTCGTTCCCCAGTGGGGACACGTATGAGAGGCAACCCTTTGATGTTTCCCTCTCACATCGATGTTTCTCTCCCTCTCTCTCTTCCTCCCTTACCTTCTCTCTGAAATCAATAAGCATGTCCTCAGGTGAGGATTAAAACATTTTTTGCTGATATTTTCATCTAGATCACATTACATTGATAGGTAACTGGGAAATGCAGATTATTATATATTTTTCTATCCAAGAACATGCTGTTACTTTCCTGTTTTTCAAGTGTTTTTTCAAACAAAAGATTTTATTTATTTTTAGACAGAGGGAATGGGGGGGGAGAGAGAGAGAGAGAGAGACATCAATCAGTTGTGTCTCACAGGCCCTTAACTGGGGACTGAACCCTCAACCCAGGCATGTGCCCCGACCAGAACTTGAACTGGTGACCTTTAGATCTGCGGCATGGTGCCCAAACCACTGGGCTACCGCAGTCGGTGTTGTTCAGGTGTCCTGTATTGGGTAGCTGGTTATGAATTGGTTCATACTGATCTTACACATTCTTGTTAAATTCATTCCCAGGTATTTTACCATTTTTGTTGCTATTGAGTGTTTTTTAAAATTATACCTTTAACTTACTCTTTTGTATATAGAGGATATTTAATTATGCATGCAATTTGCCCTACACATTACTTAATTCTATTATTTGTAGTAATGTAAAAGTTGATTCTAATGAGTTTCAAGGTCAGAAAGCTATCATGTAATAATAATTACCACATTATTTTAGTTATGTATAACAGAAAAATAGCTAAAGCTTGGCAGAAAACATGAACAAATAAGATAATGTGAAGGGTTAGAAAAATTATTTTTGTTAGTTGTAAGTTTATTAGTGAGTAAATAAAGTAGTAACAGCATTTTTAGTATTTTAAATGAGTTAGGGCCTAGATGCATGGTGTTCTAGTACTCAGAAATCAGAAGTATCTTATAAGTGAAATTGTGCCCCTTGTAGGTAATCTAAGGAACTTATAATATGGCAAATGTCCACATTTTCAAAAGGGAAATTTTAGATGGTGAATTCTGGGAACTAAAAGACTAAGATTATTGATTCTAGTTACATTATAGAACAGCTATTAACAAGTGATTTATGGGCAATGAGAAGAAGCAGTGACCCTCAGATGTGTGCTGTGGCGTATCACAGTGTGGTTCTGTCTCCTAAGGTATCAGACCGTTTTTGCTTCCTGACGTTTTGAGGGTGTCTTCTCAGCCTAGGACACTAGCCAATCTTTGCAAGATGGTGAACTTTTGTTGTTGTTGTTGTTCTTTAAGTCTCAGTTTGTATGCTGTCTGTGCAAAGAGAGAGGCATTGTTTCAGATCTAGGGAGCACAGTGATGTGCGATTTCCATTCTCCTGGACTCTTCATTGAGTTCCATGCAGAGCAGGGATTCTCATTCTCAGCACTGCTAAGCAGGATAGACAGCAAACTAAGGTGGTGAGGGGGAGAAGGGCACATCCCACCCAGTATTTCAGCAGTCCTAAGTGGGGTCAGGTAAGGTTTTCAGAGGTTCCAAGGTCACAAGAGAGACCAGGATGAGCTCACCAGCAGCTGTAGGGGAGCCTTTGAAATTCTATGTATCATTTTCTCTATCTGGGAAAGAAAGCCTTTGAAATTGTATGTTAATTCCAAGGTCAGGAGAAAGGTCAGGGGGAAGGGCTGCAGAGGGGAAGCCTGGAGGCTCGCTGCAAACATGAAAGCCCTGAAACCCCAGCAGGTGGGACATGCAGACTAGCTGGGTGCAAGCTTGCAGGTTCCTATCAAGTGCATTTCACAAATAAACTTGCTACCTCACTTTCACTGTCCTTGTTGTCCCCTGCTTGAATCCATTCTTTTGAGCAGGACAAGAACCAAGGAGAGGAAGTCCCCTAACTCCGCTCACTTGGGTCTTCCCAGTAACAGTACTGATGACCTTTTGGGCCAATAATTCTTTCTCTTGTATTTTATTCCTGCATTGTAGGTGCTTGTTAGCACACACTACCTCTGTTTGATAGGGGCTTAAGACTTGGAAAATTTTAGCTTAAGGTAAATAGCCATAAATCTAGCAAGTAATGTGTATGTTAAGCTTTTGTTTCAGAGGCCCAGAGATAAGGCCCATCCTGGCACCTGAGGAAAAGCAGCTGACCTCTTGGGGTGCTGGCTAGAGATTACAGCCTGGAGACATCTGTATCAGGAAGAAGCAGGCGACTACCCCTCCACCTTGGAGACAGCTGTTGAATTTCAAGGCTTTCTCCGACCCTTGTTTGTCCTTCCCCAACCCCCTTATAAAAGATCTGGCCAGGAAAGAAAGGGGAAGATGGTTTCGTTAGGGTATGAACCCGCCATCTTCTCAGATCACCGGCCATCTGAATAAAGCGCTCATAAAAGATTCAATCAGGGAGTTCCGGCCAAGATGGAGGCATAGGCAGTCGCACTGTGCTTCCTCGCACAACCAAGACTGAAAACAACAAAGATCGAGAAACAATTAACAACCAGAACAGAGGGAAATTAATTGAACAGAAGTCGGGCTCCAGTACATCCAGACCGGTAAGGAGCGGCGGAGTCGGGAGGCCTGCGAAGTGGGATCGAGAGGC
>PVIA01017498.1:0-15494 GCA_004024845.1 Tonatia bakeri
CATTCATTTAAATAAAAAAAAATATATCAAAAAAAAAAAAAAAAGAAAACCAAGTCAGCAATAACATGACAAAAACAAGCCCCACACCTGACCCTGGTGAGGTCAATACAAAGACCCCAGAATCTGGGGTGGGAGGAGAAAAACCTCAGGGAACCAGAGACCTGGGAAGAAGCAGCCCAGGCAGAGAGTTCTCTGCAGGAGGGTATTTAGAATGTTGACAGAGAAGGGGAGGGAGGTGGTGGGAGCAGGGAATGATGATTTTCAGGTGGATTCTGGAACTGCCCGCTCTTCAGGAGGACAGCCATGCAAGGTACATACCTGAGCAAGTCACACTGCAGGGGACTGGGGCATAGCCACTCTGGGGACCCATGGGAGATGATGTGGAACACATCTCAGAGTTGTCCCCTCAAGAAGGAAGAATCTGTGTAGTTTTCCCCCCATTTTTTTTCATCCTATGTCAAAACTGCCTTGGAGCAGAGTCACAAGCACTGCAGTCAGAAGGGATCAGTATATCTGGGAAGGGCAAGTGCCAGGGGGATGACGCACCTACAGAACCTGCTGCAAAGTTTGTAACAAGCACACAGTCTTCCACATGTGGGAGATTTCATCAGGTGCATAGAGGCTGAGAGTGTGGGTTTAGGACTCCAACAGACCTCAGATTATATTCTCATCTCTAAAATGGAAATAGCAAGGCTGCCTGATTCATAAGATAGTTGAAAGGAAGAAATATATGTATAAATATGAAATGATGTACACATTAAATATTAACATTTGTTATATATATTAAAGTGCTTACAATGATCAAGACACTATTTGAAGTGCATTATGTAAATAACTCATTTAATCCTCAGTAATAGGAAAAGGCCAATGGTATTATTATTATTATTATTATTATTATTATTATTATTATTTTGCCTATGAGGAAATTAAGGCACTAGCTAGTAAGTAACAGAGATGCAATTTGGTTGCCTAGTACTAACTCTTAGCAATTAAATAGTATTACCTGATTCAATGAAATAAGTGTCCAGTTGGTAATAAGTGCTACTACTACCTTTAGGTATGTGAAGTACATAGCAAACTCTTCTTCATGGTCCGTGTCCTCTGAGCCATCTTCCAGCCACATTGGGAATGGCTGCCTCAGAGCAGGTGAAAAGCAGTTAAATGCCACCCAAAGTGAAGGCAGCTCCTTGCTGAATGCATGTGGTGTCAGAGAACAGCCCCATGAACCTTCACCATACTTAGAGGCAAAGGGGAGCAGAGTGGGGAAAGCATAACTAAAAGTAAGGAAGAAAGTGCTTCTGTCATGCAGGCAGTGTTGACATTCACATTTGGATTAATGTCATTCCTCAGGTTTTATAACTCAACTGTCCTAGTTTATAACAAGGCTTTTAAAAATAGATGTGTACACAAAATTTTCTAGTCCACAAGTTAGTGGAATTAAGTGGCTATAAACCCCTCTCTTCTTTTGCTGTGATGTTAACAAGTTTCACTGGATAAACAACACTTCACTGTTTTCACTCCAGTCTAGTGAAGAATCAACAGAAATAGGGCCATAAGGTTGTCTGCAGGGCATCATCCCCTGTAGCCTTTGTGAAGGGAGAAGAGGGCCCTGGATGTGTGCAATGTAGTGGCACAGTACAGAAACACAAACTAGAAGCACCTTCACTTAGCTCCTTCTGGTCTCAGCCCAGGTCCAGCAGAGTGGTAATGCAGAAGGGCCCAGCCTGGCTGCCTGGCCTGAAGTCCTGCCTCCAACTACCTCTGTGAGTCTGGGAAATGCAGCTGAGTGTCTCTGTACTTCAGTTTCCCCATCTCTAGAACAGAGTTGATTATGATTCCTAGCTCATGGCTTTCATGTGAGCATTGAACGAGATGATGCATGTAATGTGCCTAACGAGGGGCCTAGCTTCTAGAAAATGTTACACAAAGAGTATCTGTTGTCATTTTTATTATAAGAATCCCCTGTACTTCCATGTCACATAATGGCCTCTGTCAGTTGTGTGATAGATTAAGAAACTAGCTCCCAGAAAGTTAATCGACTTGTCTAGACTCTAGAGTCTCATTCCAGGCTGAGAAAAGAATGGAATTCAGGATTGTTGTTTTTTTCTACCAAGGCCTCTGAGATTTTAGTGTGAACACCTTTAATCCCATCATAGGGAGGGGTGGGGGGGGCGGTCTACTAAAAAAAGAAAAAGCCCAAAAGCCTGATTTTTCCTGGTGGATAAGATGTAATGCTTTTGCATGAATCAGGCAATTATCCCAGTCATGATTCTCTGGAGAACAAACCCAATAGGATCTACCTACCTACCTACCTACCTACCTACCTACCTACCTACTTATCTGTAGAAAAGGGAAAGAACTCTGTTTATAAAAGGAAAGGATTTATTTTAAAGAGTTGACTCATGTGGTTGTGAAATCCGACAAGTCCAAAATCTGCAGGGTAGGCCAGCAGGCTGGAAAAAAAGGATATTGTAGCTTGAGTCTGAAGGCAGTCTGCTAGCAAAATTCCCTCCTCCTTAGGGAGTCAGTCTGTTTTCTCTTAAGGCCTTCAACTGATCGTACGAGGTCCAACTGCATTATGGAGGGCAATCTGCTCTACTCATAGTCTACTGATTTAAATGTTAATCTCATCCAAAAAATACCTCACAGAAACATCTGGATTTGTGTTTAACCAAATATCTGACTACTTTGACCTAACCAAGTTCACACATAAATTAACCATCACATTCAGGAAGATAAAATGCATCAGTCAGTACAGCCCCTCTCCAACAAGCACCCACATTGATGAATGTTTGTGTGCAAATAAACTCATGACTTCCCACAGCAGCCTAGAAAGATATGAGCAGCTTGGGGTTGGGGGGAGGAGCCAAGATCTGTATTAGTGAGAGAGAATGGAATTTATAGATTGCAACATGTCAGCAAGCCTGCTCTCCTCTTTCTCTTTGCTTGTCCAGTTCATGCTCATTTCCCAAGAGGTCACTTCTTCTGAGATACCTTCCTCAATATCTCAAGATGGTGTTGATTTTTCTGTTAAATATCCTCTGGCACACAATGCCATGGCATTTCTCACATATAATGTAATTGTTTAATAACTTGTCAGTTCCTCCCACTGAACTCTCAGCATCTTGGGAACTATTCTCCAAAAACTCTTCTAAAAAGAGTGGATGAGTGTTATGGACTACATGTTTTTGCACCCCACCCCAAATTTATATGTTGAAACTCTAAACTCCAATGGGATGATATTAGGAGGTGGAACCTTTGAGAGGTCATTATGTTTAGATAAGATTACGAGAGTAGACCCCCCTACGATGGGATCAGTGCCTATATAAGAAGAGAAAGAGACTGGGGTTTGCTCTGCCATGTGAGGATACAACAAGAAGGTGGCTATCTACAAATCAAGAAGAGGGCCCTCACTAGATACCAGATCTGCTGGTGCCCTGATCTTGGATTTCCCATCCAAGAACTGTGAGAAATAAATTGTTGCTAAGCACTTTATGGTATTCTGTTATAGCAGCTTGAACTAGGACAGATGAGCAAATGAAAAAAAATGAATGACTCTGTAAGGCTAGGCAGAGGTCATCACAAAGGTAGCCAAAGAGGCATCACATGCTGGAACGATGTTCTCCAGTATCTTAGTCTTGTGACTGCTAATACAAATTACTACAGACTGCTCATCTTATAAAGAGTAGTTTATTGCTCAGTTCTGAGGGCTGGAAGTCCAGAATCAGTGTGCCAACACTATTGGGTGATGGCCCTTTGCTGGGTCATGTAGCTTCACATGGCAGAAGGGGCAAGGGAGCTCTCTGGAGCCCCCTTTATAAGGTACTAATTCCATACATGACAGTTCCAGCCTAAGGATTTAGGCATCCCCAAAGGCCCCACCTACCATCAAATTTGGCATTAAGATTTCAACAAGGTCCCCAGCACCAATTCCAGGGCTTTCCCTCTCACTTCCTATGCTGTGGAAGCCAAACAGCCTCTTTCTCACCCTTGTCATCTCCCCTTCTCAGCTGCATGAGAGCATCACAGAGTAAAGATCTGAGGCCAGCTATGTCCCAGGATCCAGTTGGTCCTGGGAAGTCTCACCACACTCCCACTGGGTCTGGCCAATTTGCCTCCGAGTGTGGACAGTGCTGACAGCAAGGGCACTTCCCAGCATTCCCCATGGAGCTCAGATGGCCAGGGTGGGCTTCAGTTCACTGGCTTCCTTCTACTTCTTAGGACTGACTGTGGCTTCACATTTCCAGGTCAGGAGTGGCTCAACACCTTTACTTGTTGCCTGCACTTGGGCTTGTGAAGATTCCCCAAACGTTCTCTAATTGTGTTAACTCCCTGTGCATGTCATCTGTAAAGACTTTTGTGCCACTAGAGCATCAGAAAATCTAGGGAAGTCTTGCTGCTAGTGCTGTGATCTCAGGCCTTGTTCTCAGAACTCAGCAAAATCTGACTCACTTGGTTGCTCTTTGGTGTGAATATGTGTGCATATACACACATACAAAATATACAGAGTCTGGTACAAAAAACACCCCCCCTTTTTTTTTTTACAAAATCTTTTATTACATAATCATAAGCATGTAATTCTCTATCATAACAACATCACACTCAAGCACACTGTATGACATTTTAGGTAAAATGTTCAAATTAAAACTATAAATTATTACACTCATATTATCACCCTACCAACTACAATGAAGAGGGCCTTACTTCTCCTGGACCCTGTAAACATCCATATGTGTCACAAAAAAAGTATGGCAGTGAGGAAGCTATGCCTCAGGTTTCTCATTATTCTATGCCATGATAATGATCACTATAATCATTATAATATCAGCCACCTGCTGGCCCAGAATGACTGTAAGGATTAATGGGATGCTGGTAACAAAGTGCCATGAGTCCTCTGGGAAGCTCTTCAAGAGGTATTTACCCTCTTTTAAGTGAAAAAATAACAATAAAAGCATAAACTAGGAATGGACCATATCCTAGCCACCACCTTGCCATGCCTTAGCTATGAGGTCTTAGGCCAGGAATGTGACTTCTCAGACTCTATTTTCTTATCTAAAAAATTGGTACACAGGGTCTGTCTGTCCTCTCTCCTGGAGTTTGGGTGAAGAGAGAAAGAGATCATTTAAGTGCTTGCCCAATGGAAACCAGCAAGCTTGGGACATATTCCCAAGTGTGGCCCTGCATTATCAACCCTCAGGCCAAGTTTCTGCATCAAACAACTTGGTGTTCCACTGGCAGCTCTTCCTCAGAAGTCCCTGCATCTGCTCAAACATGACTCACCTGTTTCTTCTCCACCTATCCATGATAACCATTGTCTTTTGGATAAGTGGCTTTGGGCTATAAGGAGCACATAGGGAGGGTCTGGTTCCTGTTCTCTAAATGTAGGGTCAGCACCCATGCCCAGGTGACATATCCTTTCCCATCAGTAGAGTAGCTGAGGCATCTCTGAAAGTTCACATGGAGCCTTCCCACAGGAGTCCAGCTCAGGCTCTTAAACCTTCTCACAGCAGGACCAGGTTATCAGTTCTCTGGCTTCCCAGAGACAAATCACTTTCTCTTTAGGAAACTCTTTCTCCAAAATGACTCTGAGCCCTAAGACAGTAAGAATTGATATATGTGAAGAACAAAAATTAAGCCTAAGAGCAGCAAACTCCAGGAGAAGACAGCCCCAGGACCCATGGACAGAGAAATTGGAGCAGGTGACAAGGAAAGCAGTTATCTCCTCTTCCCCACCATAACCTTATAGCCTAAGATCCTGGTTTCCTGAGATGCAAAGAAAATGTCACCCATTAGGTTCATTTAGAGGGCATTAAATGTGCCTTTTCAGATTATCTATTTGTCCTATCAAAAAAGATAATTATAAGGTTTCCAAAATCTAGTTAGGCTGAAACGTTTATTTCTCTTAGAAAATGTTTATTGCCTCCATCATGGCCAAAGTACCAACTACTACCATCCTTCATCCCTCCAACTAGTCCTGCCTCACTGAGTTCAGATTATCAACATCATCATCAACCACCAACACTGATTAACATCTGCTCTGTCCCAGGCAATGTCCTAAGGTACATGAATTTCTCTTTTAATTCTTGAAATCACCCTATGACAGAAATTCTCTTATTGTCCTAATTTTATAGATAAAGCTCAAGTCACACAGCAAATGGGCAGTTGAACCTGAGTTCAACCCCAAGTCTCCAAAATTCATGCTCTTAACTTTTTCCCTATTTTACTTCTCTTGGGTATAACAGAATAATTCCCCAATGATATTTTCATTGAATACAACCAGAAGGATATGGACATACAAGCTGTGCATTCTCTTTCTTTCTGACTCTGTGCCTAAGTTCTGGAAATTCTGTCTCAGGCCCTTCTGTACATGCAGCCTACACTCTAACTAAGGATCCATGGAGAGACAAACCAGAGGGCCCAGGGGAAATTTGTTTTATTTCACATCTCTAGAACTGCTTGTAATTGAACTAGCAGTGATGATGCACAGCCAAATCTTAGGAGTAGGATTTTTTCAAAGTAAACATTCTCATAGAGTTGACAATCATTTCTAGACCGCCATCATTCGCCTGCACATAGCAGCATATTGTTTCTCTAAGAGTTTGCCTCTGATTCCAAGCCTAGAAAAGAAACCAATGAGCTCCAGGAAAATGCTGGGCTAAAATTTCAGTGGTACATTGGTTCCTGTTGCAGCATCTTTCTATTTCCAGAGGTGGATTTCCTGATTCTAGGGCCTATCAATACTCCATGTCTAAGCCACCAAACACCAGCTGCTGGTAGCAGGGTTTGAAAACTACCTCCTGGGTTTTAAGTATACAGAGTGGTTTGCAGCAGCACTACATCAGCTGGACAACATATACCAGAGTCAAAATATATATGAGCTCCTGGTGCAAACCATTTGTCACCTGCATATTGTGTGAAAGCTGACTCCCATGAGAAGCAGAAGTTTGTCCATCCATTCTAGCCATTTTAGAGTATCATGATGCATGTGGGAAAGGGCTGGGCCTGCTTTTCTCACCTCCATGGAAGATGGAGGAAGCATTCAGCAACTAAAGGACCCTTGTGTCTCCTGGAGGAGGATATATACATTCATTTTCTGGGAGGGTCCAGAACATTGGCTATGGGCCATTGTGATTTAAGCTGAAGGCTTCTCAGCTGTCCTTGCTGAATTATCTTCAATGTGTTGTTCTAGGACACTGCATTTGTTTAGGAAGTTCAGGTATTGTAGGTTAGGACTAGCACAAATAGGGACCCCATGCTAAATAACAGCCCGGGGCTTGGGCTGGTGATAGGAGAAATTCTAAATGAAAGTATTCTTTTGTTTTGTTTTTGCTTTGCTCTCTCTTTCTCTCTTTCTGTCTGTCTGTCTGTCTCTCTCTCCCTAAACACACACACAGACATTATTTTAAAAACAGTAGTTAACTTCTGGCCAAGATGGAGGTGTAGATAGATATGCTTTGCCCCTTTACGCAACCAAAACAGGATAACAACCAATTTAAGAAACAAAAAACAACCAGAATTGCCAGAAAATTGAACTGTATGGAAGTCTGATAACCAAGGAGTTAAAGAAGAAATATTCATCCAGACCAGTAGGAGGGGCAGAGACAGGCAGCCAGAGCAGAGAAGACACACAACAATGTGGCAGCTGGCAGACTGGGTGTTCCCACATTCATGTGTGGATAAAAACTGGGAGGAACAACTGAGGAGTGAGCAATCCCAATGTAGGACAGACCATGCAACCCAGGGGTCAGCACCTGGAAAATAAAACCTTATAACCTCTGGCTGTAAAAGTCTGCAGTGGTGGAAGAAACTGTCAGTCTTTCAGGAAAGTCTGTTTTAGGGGCCCATGGGATTCTAGAATGTACACAAGCCCACCCACTCAGGAATCAGCATCAGGGCAGCACCTGGAAGGGCAACAGTCACTCGTGGGAAGTGGAAGAGGTGATTGACAGCAGCAAGAGAGACAAGCAAGCAGCATTGTTTCCACTCTAACCACTTCCCCACATACAGAACCACAACACAGGTAAAACCGGTTGCCCCCTACCCCCTGGCGAATACCTAAGGCTCTGCCCCTTATAATGTAGCAGGTGCACTGAGACAAAGAAATATGGCCTAAATGCAAGAAAAAATCAAAACTCCAGAAAAAAAAAAACCTAAGTAATGAGGAGATAGCCAACCTATTAGATGCAGGGCTCAAAACACTGGTAATCAGGATGCTCACAGAAATGACTGAGTATGGTCACAAAATAGAGGAAGAAGTGAAGGCTATATCAACAATGTGGAACAAAAGGAAGAAATAAACATTCAACCAGAACAGGATGAAAAAACAAGAATTCAAAAAAATGAGGAGAGGCTTAGGAACCTCCAGGCACAACTGTAAACATTGCAACATCTGAATCATAGGGGTGCCAGAAGGAGAAGAGGAAGAGTGAGAAATTGAAAATTTATTTGAAGAAATAATGAAGGAAAACTTTCCCAATCTGGTGAAGGAAATAGACAGGTAAGTCCATGAAACTGAGAGGAATTCTAAAGAAGTTGGACCCCAGAAGGAGCACACCAAGCCACACCATAATTAAATTGCCAAAGATTAAAGATAAAGAGAGAATCTTAAGAGCAGCAAAGGAAAAGGAGACAGTTACCTACAAAAGAGTGCCCATAAGACTATAAGCTGATTTCTTACAAGAATCCTTACAGACAAGAAGGGGCTGGAAAGAAGTATTTCAAGTCTTGAAAAGTAAGGACCTACATCCAAGATTACCCCACAAAGTTATCATTGAGAATGGAAGGGCAGATAAAGTGTTCCCCAGATAAGGTAAAGTTAAAGGAGTTCATCATCACTGAGCCTTTATTATATGAAATGTTAAAGGGACTTATCCAAGAAAAAGAAAATGATCAAAAACATGAACAGTAAAATGACAACAAACTCACAGCTATTAACAACTGAACCTAGAAACAAAAACCAAAATAAAAACAAACTAAGCAAACAAGTAGAACAGGAACAGAATCATAGAAATGGAGATCACGTGGAGGGTTATCAGCTAGGCAGGGGAAGGGAGAGAATGAGGGAAAAGGTACAGGGAATAAGCAGCATAAGTGGTAGGTACAAAATAGGCAGAGGGAAGTTAAGAATAGTATAGGAAATGGAAAAGCCAAAGGACTTGTATGTACAACCCATGGACATGAACTAAGTGGGGTGATTGCTGGAGAGAATGGGGGTACTGGGAAGAAGGGGACAAAGGGGAGAAAAATGGGTCAACTATAATAGCATAATCAATAAAATGTACTTTTAAAATGTATTTATTTTTAAATTATAAACCAGTACGTGCTCTATAAGGACACTTGTAAAATATAGACAATCACTAAGTAAACATTGCCTATAATCCCACCCAAAGATAATCATAATTAATATTCTGGTGTTTATGCTTCCAGCAAAGTTTTAACGCAATGTGTTTGATTGTATTTTTATAAGAGTAGCATTAAATAGCATTATTATATATGGTCTTACCTAGCTCTATTTTTTAATTACTATAATACTGTAGACATTTTACTATGTCATTAGGAAGATAGGTCCTTCTAGGGTAAATACTTGGGGCACTTTTCAGCTCAGTATTCCTTGATTCAAGTCTTGACCAGGCTAGAGGAAAATGGTGCCAATTACTGATACTCTTGACTGAAACTTCCTTGCAATTATGAAGCAGCTGATTCTGTCCATGTGCAGAAGTCATGCCTCATAATTTCTCCTTGAGGCACAGGTCACAATCTTCAGTGGGCATATACAACTTATCTGGGGCATTTTTATAATGTCCAGAGATTCTTATTCTGTAGATCAGTAGGCACCCCAAAAAAAGTGTCTAGTACTTGTAATGATTTCCAAACCACAGTCTATAAATTTCCAACGTAGCCTTAAGCATAGAATGGAAATTATGGAGTCCACTGAAAGGTCTCAGTTCTGTGGAGCTTCCAACATCCATATTTCCCTCACCCTAACTCCCAGAAGCTCAGCCAATTGCCTTAAGGTAGCAGCCACTGTAAGGTCAGAGGTCATACAGGACAGCCTCAGGATTTATGTTCACTTCAAGAATTATAATCCTCATTGACTTCTTTTATGAGTCAGAGCTAGGAAGGGACCATCAATATTGTTTTAACAGGGTTGGAAGCCCATTCACTTACCATGTGAGATGTGTCACTGAAGGCATAAACGGGTACTCTGGTTTCAGAGGCTGCTTGCTCAACTAAGCTCTTTTAGATGGGAATGGGTACAAACCTTAAATACATTCACAATTTGAGGTGTGTAATAAATGCAACATTCTTTTCTCCATAACTGAATTAATATATACTTAGGATTTCCATTCCATCAAGAGTGGAAACTTAACCTTAGTCAAGTTGAAGATTTCTCACTTTTGCCCAGAGTTATGTCCACATTTTGAGGGGCCTACGAAGGTCCTGGTAGATGTTTAACAATCAGCTCTCTGGGGAAAAAAAGTATGTACATACATATGTACATACATTTATCATAAATATTACTAATATAAAAAATATGTGCCCTGGCTGGCGTAGCTCAGTGAATTGAGTGCGAGCTGCGAACCAAAGCATCTCAGGTTAGATTCCCAGTCAGGGCACATGCCTGGGTTACAGGCCACGGCCCCCAGCAACTGCACATTGATGTTTCTCTCTCTCTCTTTCTCCCTCCCTTCCCTCTCTAAAAATAAATAAATAAAATCTTTAAAAATATATATATATGTGACACAATTTTAAAAGAATAACAAAATATAAAATGTTCTTCATTTTAAGTCCCATATAGCTCCACAGAATGCCTGATTGCTTTTGCTTGTACCCATAAACAGCCTATAGTTACAATTCAGCCATCATTTGACAAAATCAGATTACAATGAGATGACACCACATCATTGATTAATGTGTGTGATTTCCATATAAATGTTGATTGATGTTTTCTTTTATGTTAACAAGATAAAAGTAAAACAGTAGAGGTAAATGTCAGAATATCACTCATGAATGACTTCTTGGATGAATCAGGTAATTTTAGAATATTAAAATAATATTTTCTCAATTTTTAGTGCTATTTCAACACAAAGTAACAGCTATATACTTGACACACTATTAAGTTTAATTTGCCTTCTTAGCATTTCTCTATAATTTCCCTCAATCTACTCTATACAATTAAAATATGAAAAAAAATTTAAAAACAGGAAATCTAGCCCTGATTTTCACCATTTTCCAATTTCCATGGTATAAACACTTCCACCATGGCTAATTTTAAGCTATCAATGTGACATTGTACATGAAGTTGGGAAAGAGATGTTTACCATTATTTAGTATTTCCACCATACATAAAAATACAAACACAGGTTTATAGATATGTAGATAACCTCAAGAACATATACAATAGTAAAATAGTTAGGAAGTGATGAGTTTACATTTGTTTTTAATATAATTCATCTAGTTGTCAATTTACATGATTTAATTTGAATACTGGCTATGTTTAATAGCTCACAAAATTTCCAAAATGTTAACAAGTAACTCTTGTGAGCTGATACTCACTGTGCTTATGTGCTGTCAGTGATTGGAATTGGTAGGCATTCTTTCTAGCCATTGTCATCGATCCGTTCTAATATCCACTAAAGAGTTTTTGCTGCCATCTGGTCTCTGGTCATTAGTCCAAGCAGGTCACTGCCGTGTCCTGACTTCTCCACACAACACTATCTTCTTTCTCCCACAAGCCTTCTCTCAGTTTACTTCTGTGCCTCTTTGGATGAATGGGGGTGCAGGTTTTAAAACTTATTGGGAGGGCTGGAATATTCTTTCCTCTAGTAATATGCAATGCTTACTTTCTGCTCTACAAAATTTGTTAAATAGACCCATAGGCCTATATGGACTCTACTGTTCCATTGATCTGCTTGTTTCTTCATGCACCAGAATCACATTATTTTAAATACTCTAACTTTATTCTGTGTTTTACATGTGGTCAGCTAATCTTTTTCACTACTATTCATTTATCAGTAAAATCCTAAATATACTTACATTTTTATTATTTATATAAAATATTTCTTAGAATAAATTTTTTTCTATTTTTAAATCAACTTGCTTAATTATGTTTTTAACCTATTGGTATTCAGTTGTCCCTCGCTATAGCAAGGTGAGTACCCATATAGAATTTTATATGTTGTTAAAATTATGTAGGTTTAAGAGTGTAGAAAGTGTTTAAGAGCATATGAAGTGTTTATAAGAGTGTGGGAAAGGTTAATAAGAGAGTGGGAAAGGTTTAAAGGAGTGTGGGAAGGGTTTATAAAGCCTTAAAATATATATAAATAATAAAGTAAATATAACACCACTACTTTGTGGATTTTCATCTATTGTGGAGATCTCTGGAATGTAACTCCCACAATAGATGAAGGTTCACTGTATTTATTATGATCCTGTTAAATTTAGGGAATGTCAACACATTTATAATATTGAACCATCCTACACATGAATAGGTTATATATTTTATTTATTCAATTCTTTGTGTTCTTCAGTAGCATTTTATGCTTTTTTCTTGTAGCTTGTGAATATTTCTTATAAAATTTATTCCTAGGTATAATTTGTATGTGAATATATAAAAAATATTAATATATATGTATGAAATTTGTACTTTATTGAGTTCCTTCATTTTTATAATTATTTTCTAGTTGATCCTTCCCTTTCCAAATTTTCATACCTCTATTTCTTTCTCCTATCAAATTTAATAGTCTACTTTCTGTAAAATGTTAAATAATAAGAGTACAGTGAATATTCTTGACTTGTTCCAGATATCTGTTGCCCATATAAATGATGCTAGCTTACTTGTTAAGAAAGTTTCTATCTATTCCTATTTTTTATAACAATCTATTGAGATATAATTCACACCTTTTAAAGTATATAATTCAGTTGGTTTTCATATCTTCACAGAGTTATGAAACTATCACCATTAACTCATTTTAGAACATTTTCATCATCCCCCAAAAGAAACCCCATATCCAGTACCAAGCACTTCTATTTTCTCCTCCTCCAGCCCCTGGCAACCGTGGAGCTATTTTTTGTTCCTATGGATTTGCCAGTTCTGGATATTTTATATAAGTAGAATCATAGAATTTATATCTTTTGTGATTGGATTATTTCACTTAGCACAGTGCTTTCAAGTTTTATCCATATTGTAATATGTATTAACACTCCACTCCTTATTGCCAAATAATATTCCATTGAATGGACATACTACATTTTGTGTATACATTTATCAGTTCAGGAACATTTGGTTTTCTCCAGTCTTCGGCTATCATAAATAGTACTGCTAGCAACATAAAACTACAAGTTTTTGTGAGAACATAAGTTTCCATTTCTCTTGGGTATATACCTAGGAGTGGGTCATACAAATAATTCTATATTTAATCTTCTGAGAAACTGTCAAAATGTCTTCTTAAGCAACTGCACCATTTCACATTTCCACTATCAGTGAATGAGTGTTTCAATTTCTTCATATCCTCATTACATTTGACATACAATATTATATTAGTTTTAGGTGTACAACATAGTGATTAGACATTTAAATAACTTGCAAAGTGATCACCCTGATAAATCTAGTATTCACCTGCCCTGGCTGTTGTGGCTCAGTGGATTGAGCACCAGCTTGCAAACCAAAACATCCTGGGTTTGATTCCCAGTCAGGGCACATGCTTGGGTTGCAGGCCAGGTCCCTACTTTGCCTGCAAGAGGTGTACAAGAGGCAATCGATCGATGTATCTTTCGCACATTGATATTTACCTCCCTCTCTCTCTCTTGTTTCTCCCCTTTCTAAAAATAAATAAAATCTTTTTAAAAATCTAGTATCCATTTAACACCATACATAGTTATTACACTATTATTGACAATATTCCCTATGCTATATTTTGCATCCCTATGACTACTTTTATTTTTTTCTTTATCTTTTTTATTGTTGTTCATTTACAGTTGCCTTTTCCCCCATTGCTCACCCCAATCCCATCCCCCGCAACTCCCATGATCAATCCCATTATTGTCTATGCCCATGAGTCCTCTATTCGTGTTCCTTTTCTTGCCCCTTCCTCTTCTTCCCCCTGTTATTCTCCTCCACACTTCCCTCTGGTCACTGTCCATTTGTTCTTCATTTCCAAGTCTCTGGTTCTATTTTGCTCATTAGGTTCCACTTATAAGTGAGATCATATGGTATTTGTCTTTCACTGCTTGGCTTATTACACTTTGCATAATGCTTCCCATTTCCGTCCATGCTGTCATGAAGAGTAGGTCCTTCTTTCTTTCTGCTGCGTAGTATTCCATTGTGTAAATGTGCCAGGTTTTACCTTTTACAGAACAGACCAGGGGGATGGTTGTAAATGATATACTATTACCAAAAGGACCCCCCTTTTTTCTCTGGGGGTTCCCTTGTAGTACTAGGTTTGCTTTGCCCACCACCAGAGGAAATGTCTCTCAATTCCAGAGATTGGGGAAAAGGAAAGGAATTATTTGTTTAAAAGTTATACAGACTTAGAGTAATGACTTAGTGTCTTCATTAAAATACTAAATTTCTTTCGAATACTCACAGATGCACACAGTCCTTCCTTCTCCCGTTTTCCCAGTCCAGGGTACCATATCTCAAGAAAAGATATAGAAGTCCATGACTCAGGCTCCTGGCACCATCAGCTGTGTCGCCACCACAATCTCCAGTTAATCCAAAGCCATGTGGCACCTTCCCATGGCCCAACATCAAGAGTCCTTTCACCCCTTTTCTTTTTTTTTAATTTTTTTTTATTTTAATGATTGTTCAAGTACAGTTTTCTCCCCTTTACTCCCAATCAAGCCCACCTATCCCCCTCCCATCTTCCCTCCCATTACCACCCTCCCCCTAGTTTTTATCCATGTGTCTTTTAACTTTGTTCCTGTAAACCCTTCCCCTTTTCCCCTGAAATTCCCTCTTCTCTCTCCTCTGGTCACTTTCTGCCTGTCCTCTAATGCAGTGTCTTTGACTATATTTTGCTTGTTTCTTTGTTTTCTTGTTTAGGTTCCTGTTAAAGGTGAAATCATGTGGTATTTATCTTTCACTGCCTGGCTTATTTCGCTTAACATAATGCTTTCCAATTGCATCCATGATGTTGTAAAAGGTAGGAGCTCCTTCTTTCTCTCTGCTGCATAGAATTCCATTATGTAAATGAACCATAGTTTTTTGATCCATTCATTTACTGATGGGCATCTAGGTTGCTTCCAGCACTTAGCCATTGTAAATTGTGCTGCTATGAACATTGGGGTGCAAAGATTCTTTTGGATTGGTGTTTTAGGATTCTTAGGATATAGTCCCAGCAGTGGAATTGCTGGGTCAAAAGGCAGATCCATTTTTAATTTTCTGAGGAAGTTCCATACTGTTTTCCATAGTGGTTGTACCAGTCTGCAGTCCCACCAACAGTGCACTAGTGTCCCCTTTTCTCCACAACCTCTCCAACACTTGTTGTTTGTTG
>PVIA01017499.1:0-15612 GCA_004024845.1 Tonatia bakeri
CTTTCTCAGAATTTTTTTAGGCTAAAAACTCCTTTTGGTAGTGTGTATTACATTATACTTTGATTAATTAAAAACCAGGTATTCTATGTATTTAAAATATATATAACTCAAACTATATAAAAATATAACCATTATTTATAGTTGTTTTTTTCTCTAAAATTCCCTAACAAACTACATTTAAAAGTTCATTTCTAAAACAACTATTAAGAATTTGAAATCTGAAATACATCTTCCCACATTTATACATGTTTATTATTTATATCTTTGTATAAAGAAAATATATATATCTTTGTAGAAAGTTAAAGATCCCCCAGTCACCCTGATCAAATCTTACTTTCCTGAGTTAGATGTTCACCTTAACAGTTTACTGTTACTTTGCACGGATTTTCCAATGCATGGCTTTATACACACATGATTTTATAGAGAGTTTTCTCCACTTATCCTCAGTTTTGCTTCCACTGTTTCAGTTACCTATGAGTCAAGAGTCGTTCAAAAACATTAAATGAAAAATTCCCAAAGTAAACAATTGATAAGTGTTAAATTGTGCCACCATTCTGAGTAGCATGATGAAATCTCACTCCATCCAGCTCCATTCCACCCATGATGTGAATCGTCCCTTTGTAGCATCTCCACATTGTATATGTGCCACATGCACCCTGCCCATTAGTCACTTAGCTGACTGACTGTCCCAGTATCTAAGTGCTTGTATTCGGGTTATCCTTATTTTACTTAATAATGGCCCCAAAGTACGAGAGCAGTGATGCTGGCAATTTAGATATGCCAAAGAGGCATCAAAAAGTACTTCCAATCCGGGGTGTCCAACCTTTTGGCATCTCTGGGCCACACTTGAAGAAGAAGAGGTCTCTTGGGCCACACATGAAAGATAAAAACACTAACGAAAACTGATGAGCAAATAAAAGGTCTGTGCATGACTTTCATGATATGTGCCACCACAGATAAGCAAAAAAGTCCTCACATAATAACCCTAATTATGCAGTGGCCCTTTCCGATAATCTTTTAAATCATCAAACAGGTCCCAAGTTTGTGATCACTAATGTAGAAAATGTACATATCTAAGTAATAAAACTAAGTAATGTTTTAAGTAAATTTACAATTTTATAAATTTTGTTGGGCCACATTCATAGCCATGCTGGGCCACATACAGCCCATGGGCCACAGATTGGACACCCTTGCGGGGTGAAAGGGTACATATAGAAAAAACATAGTGCATGTGGCATTTGGTACTACCCTTGGTTTTAGGCATCCACTGGGGATCTTGGAATGTATTCTCTCTGGATAAGGAGGGGTGACTGTAAATCGGAATCTTACAATATAGAGACCATTTGTTTTGCTTTGGATTTGTTTTTTGGCCAGCTGTGAACGGTGCTTTGAGTGGGAGTGACTTTAGATGGGAATGTCACATCCACTTTCTTTTTATGTGTTCCAGCTTCGTGCATTTTAAGAAATATTCAATTTATTGAAAGATCCTAAAAATTTAGTCTGCTGAGAAACATATTTTTCTTCTGAATGTTGCCAAAATCAGCACTTTCCATGGGAATTTTTCTAGTTACACTGATTTCTTTTTGATCCTTGCTCAAATCCTTTACATTTTTTTCCTACATTTACCACTTTAGGCTATTTATAATTTAATTAAACTTTGCCAAATTCATCACATTTGCCAATTGTCAATAAAACAAAACAACTAAAAAGTTTATAGCCATTCTAATTAGATGGCTTTTAACAGCTTGTGGCTATTTCTGTAGTATCAGCATTCTAAGTAATGTTCATTTATCTCTGAACCAGTGCCCTGCTGCTTCAGCTGGAGGCTAGAGCTGGGGCAAAGAAGAGGGACCTTCCACTGCTGGAAGAACAGACTGTTGTCAGTGCATGACTCAGCTCAGGCCATTAGCCTCAGAGAAGGGGAGACTGAGAGGCTCAAAGAGGAGAAGACCAAGGAGCAGAGAGTGAGCCTGAAAGGCAAAGAGGACAAACAGGAGGCAGGAAGTCAGTCAGGAGGCTCAAGTACCCTGCATCCCTGGCTCCCCATAACCTTAATCCTGCCAACTCATCACATTCAAAATACTGTGAAGTGTATACATGACTTTTAGGAAACCAACGAATTTGGTCATTTGGCAAATCGGTCTTCAGTGAGTTGACCTAGGGCCTGATGTTAGTATGATAATGGGTCCTGGTAAAAGGGAGACCTGTGGTTAGGAAGAGGAGGAGGAGGAAAATGAGAGAAAATTTTTGTGGATAAAATTTTTCTGCCCTGGCTGGTGTTGCTCAATTGGTTGGAGAATCATCCTGTACACCAGAAAGTCATGGGTTCAATTCCCGGTCAGGGCACACACCTGGGTTGAGAGTTTGTTCCTTAGTTGGGGCGCTTATGGAGGACAACTGATCGATGTTTCCCTCTCACTTCAATGTTTCTCTCACTGTCTCTACCTTCCTCTCTAAAAAATCAATCCTTGGGTGAGAATTGGAAAAAATTTCTATTGGTTTTGGTACTTCCTGCCTTCTTTCTTCCCTGGTGTTCACTGCCCCTCAGAGTGGTATTACCTTTATTTCTCTCCTCTCTTACCCAGAATCCTATTTCTGTCACATAACTCAGCTATTAGGATAAAAATACTATGTAGAACCAGGGCTAGTATTCTACCAGTATATACCAGGATAAGTGTACTGATTATTAAAATATTAAATATTTTGTGACAGTTGATAAAAAACAACTTCTTCAATTCCCTCATTTCACTCCCTCACCTCACCACTAGGGTCTTATGGACCTCCCCATGATCCAGTACAGCGTGGGGCCTCTAGGACTCTGCTTCAAGCCAATACTGATTAATGCCCCTACTATAGCTGTTGTTAAGTATTTGAATAATCACCTGCATGGAATTAATCCACACAAATGTATGGGTCGCAATTCTTTACCCATCCTAGATATATTTACATGGTTTAAAGAAATTATTTATTGGCCCTGCTGGGTGGCTCAGTCGTTTAGAGCATCATCCCAATATGCCAGGGTTGCAGGTTCAATCTCTGGCCAGGGCATGTGCAAGAAGCAACCGAAGAATGCATAAATAAGAACAAGTTTGTGTTTCTCTCCCTTCATGTGTGTCTCTCTTTCAAGTCAACAAATTTTTAAAAAGAAATTATTTATTAGCCCAAGTGAAACTCAGATTGCCCTGACTGGTGTGACTCAGTCAATTGAGCTACAGCCTGTGAACCAAAGGGTTGCCAGTTCAATTCCTGTCAGGGCACATGCCTGGGTTGCAGGCCAGGTCCGTTGTAGCAGGGCGCACAAGAGGCAACCATACACTGATGTTTCTCTCCCTCTCTTTCTCCCTCCCTTCTTCTCTCTCTAAAAATAAATATTTTTTTAAAAAAGACTCCAACTCAAATTAAAGTCGAACTCAAATGAAAAGTAAACATCCCACCCCCATGAGCAAAGATACCTTTGCACAGCCCAGTTGACTGTCTCTTAAGTCAGTCCTGCCTGGGAGTCCATCACCAGCGTCACTGCCTCAGATGTGATCCATTTTCTCAAGCTTCTTTATTTCTTCTACATCTGGATGTACATGACTTATAAGTACTCTTGGTTTTGAAGTGTTCTAATTTTCCTACATTCGCTTCTACTGAATGATAAAGTAGGTCATCTCCAGATGGAAGGAGAGAAATAGGGATTATATGAGTCTATATTGCCATTTCCCAGTAACGAAAGGCTGTTTCTGAATAGAACAGACTGAGTGGAGTATTCAAGAGCCTCCTTCTCTCTCTGATTTGCATTTTTGCTGCCATTCTCTGAAGGATATTTCTGCCTTTGGCTGTGACCATGGGAAACTTGGGTCCTTCCCTTAACCTCCTTGGGGATTTCCCCATTGTCTTTTGGCCTTAAATAGGTCATCAGCAGCATCATTTTTTCAGCCATTGAGTCCCTAGATTACTTTATGGCTTCCCAGGTCCTTTTCAAGTATATAATTCATACTTTAAATACACACACACACATATGTAATTGTTATCTATATAAACATTAAGATTATATGAAATGCAAATCAAAACCAGTGAGATACTACTTCACACCGAGTAGGATGATTAAAATTAAAAAGACAAGCCCTGGCTGGCGTAGCTCAGTGGATTGAGCGCGGGCTGCGAACCAGGCATCGCAGGTTCGATTCCCAGTCAGGGCACATGCCAAGGTTGCAGGCCATGTCCCCCAGCAACCGCACATTGATGTTTCTCTCTCTCTCTCCCTTTCCCTTCCCTCTCTAAAAATAAATAAATAAAATCTTTAAAAAAAAAAAAAAACTAGTTTAAAAAAAAAAAAAGACAGATAACAAGTGTCGGCAAAGATACACAGAAATTTAACATTCATCCATTGCTCGTAGGAATGTAAAATGGCACAGCCATTTTGAAAAATAGCCTGGCAGTTCCTTGAAATATTTACTAAGATGACATTAAAAACATTCCACAAAAATAACTCATACTTGAATATTACAGCAGCATGATTCATAATAACTAAAACGTCAAAACAATTCAAATATCTATCAATAGATGAATTGATAAATAAGATGTTATATATCCATGTGATAGAATATTATTCAGCCATAAAAACGAATGAAGTATTGATACATGCTACAATATAGATGAGCCCCTGAAAACATTATGCTAAATGAAAGAAGCCAGACACAAAAGGCCACATGTTGTCTGGTCCCATTTAAATGAATGGGCCAGATAGGCACAACCATAGAGACATAAAGTAGATTAGTAGTGGCCAAGGACTTGGAGGGAGAGAAGGGGAATGACTACTTAATTGGTATGGGGTTTCTTTTTGAGCATGAAGAAAATGTTTTCTAATTAAATAGTGGTGATAGTTGTATAACTCTGAATACACTAAAAGGTCACTGAATAGAACTTTAAGAGTGAATTTTATAAATAGACTATCTCAATAAAGCTATTATTTATAAAAGACTATATGCCAGGTGCAAAGATAAGGAAAACTGCTAACTTTCTTTTGGGGTTTCCTCTAATTCAGAGAGAGTATTGTAAGCAAGTCATTTTAATATACTATGATAATGCGAAAATAGAGATATGTAGACTCCAGGAACACAGTCCAGAATAAATAACTACCTGGGGCATGTGGGAAATTTTCCTTTGGAAATGGATTCTGAAGGATGAGTTCAAAGAGAGTGGGTTCCATTTCCTGCAGAGGGCGCACCAAAAGCACAGTGATATAAACAGGTGTTGGTTACTCTGGGGACGGGAATTCCATGTTAAAGTGTTAGCACAGGGCATATGAGGAGCAAGTCAAGGAGAGGAAGCCCTAAACTTTGCATTCAGATGGAGAGGAGCCCACACATGCCACGCCAAGAAGTTGGACTTTTCCCTGGAAACAGTGTAGTGTTACCAGAGGCTTTTAAGCAGGTGAATGTCTTAAGTGTCAGATTTCCATTTTCAAAAGATGGCAGTGTAGGCAATAAATTGGAAAACAGAAGTTCTTGGAGGTTGTGGTCTTTGGGGAACTGATTATTTTTCTGACCTCCCCCCCATTCAGTTTCATCCTGTGGTGAAGGGATTTTCTGTCTTTCTGCTCTCTCTCAGGGCTTTCTCCTTGGCCCCTGGAAGAGGACTTGTTAATCTGATTTTTTCAGAGCCTGAGAACTTGGTTGGCCACAGTTCAAGGTTAATGGGTTGCTGTCCTCCACAGAGGCATGTCTCTCCTGCACTTGTGTCTCTACTGTAAGCAGAGCAAAAGCGCCTGTCCTATCAGGCCTCATCGTCTTCTCTACTGCTGGATTTAGGGTGAATAGTGGGAAGTCTCACTGTGGCCTTCAGCTGGTTTCTTTAATACACCTTTTACTAAAATTTTACTGTGGTGCTACCAGGCACTAATAAAGCCACTTCCTTTTCACTAGTAAGGTTGTTACTATATAGAAGTCTCCTTTGTTACAGATTCCCTAATGGGGTTTTGGGCACTAAACATCCTGAACTCCTAACAGTGGTAGTGGAAATCAAGTGAAAAAGAAAAATTTAAGACATTTCAGACATAGACTCAACATAGTGAGGCTTGTGTGGAACCCAAACCAATAGCATTATGTTCAGTAAGAGTAGGGGTTTTGAAACAGGTGTTTAAGGGAGATGGCCTAACTAGTCAGTAAGGGGAGGGCAAACTGAAGTGACCAGAAGTGATCCAGTTTAGTCTACAACTGGAGGAGCCATAGCAGAGGACTGTACAGTTAATTTGGTAAGCAGCAGAGAGCTGAGAGATTGTGACAGTGGGAGAGGAGCTGGCTCACAGACAGAGTGAAGAGTCATTTGGGCCCTTCAGTTTGAGGAGTCTCTGAAGCACTCAGCTGACGTCCAAGAGGCATTTAGAGGGCAGGCCAGAGCTAAAGGGAGAGACTGTGACACTTAGTCTCTGACGAGCTTACCCCTGAGTCCCATTCTAGCCATCTGTGCGTTGCATTATATGATATTTTTCTTTAAATCTAACTGCCCTTGTTGGAAACGAGCCATTCCCAAAGACATTTTCCTGCACTGCTCTTGATGTCATCTTTAAAAATAAGTAATGACATTTGCATTTTTACCATTTTGGTTTTTTTAACCAGGGAGTTTTATTTTGTTTTGTTTCTCTATGCCTACAGAGAAACACTTGTTGTGCCTAAGAGTGAATCACTGTCAAAATTTTATTTAACTACATGGAAATGGACATTTTGCAATATCTGAAAAATTCCATCATTTTTTAGGAGATTTAAGTTTTTTTTAATTTGATGATCAAAACCCTACTTTTGTGACTCTATATCCTCTGACTTATTTACAAATGGTAGTGAAGGCTTCTTAGTTCCAGTCCAGACCAGCAAAATGTCCCAATCCTGCACATGTAGCATAGTGATTTTTGTTCATTCTTTTAGGAACAGAAGACAAAGGACATGAGGCAGTAGTAGATTTTACCAAAGATGCCCTTTGATCAAAGACTATTAAACCCTACATCACTGCTTCTGTCAGGAGTGTGTGCTGAAGCTGGAGTAGCTCCAGGTTTTGAAGTGTTTTATTGTTTTTTTATGAGTTTTACCAGATTTTCTTTTCTTCTCCTTCAGTTCTAATAACTGACTTTTAATCCTGTCATCATGGCCAGGGGATTTGTCTCCAAGGAGCTATGGGTTTAACATGCTTCAAGACAGAGCAAATATATTAGGCCCCTGAACCTTTCAGATAAAAACGCACAATTTGCCACTTTAAGCATTTTGTAATTTTTATTCCCAGCACTTCTCACCAAAAGTAATATTTTTTCTTTTATTTTTCAAAAACAACATTAAATAAAAGACAGGAACACAATAACTGAGTGTCAGCAATGTAACTGAAGAGAGGGATGTGTTCTTCCATTTTCCACATTGCCTGTGACGTAGGCGTGTTGACTTCACTGTATTTTCCCCAAAGCCTTTTGATAAAAATTACTGAAGCTCAAATCGCTCCTCCTGTTTAGCAACACCTACATGTAAATTTCTTATGTATCACATTAAAAGGGTCACTTAATATAGTTATTAGTTTACAGTCATGATGAGTTAGGACATTTGTCAATATTTTGTTACTACAATGTCTCTTCTAAAGGCATGTCCCAAATGGAATCTGTAGGAGGAGCTGGTGGCGATATGTCAAATCATCAAGGAAGTGTGTTTTGTTTTAGGCTGACCTATGTGACGTTATACCTTTGAGTCCTGCCGTCATGGGAATGTCTCCTAGAATTCCCTAGCCATTACAGTCCACACACATCCTTCTACCAACCTCATTCCATTTCCCTTTTTGACTGTATGTCATTTGCTCTCTCACCAGAAGCTGTTCAGAGCCCAGTTATAGTAACAGACAAATGAGCTAAGCAAGCATGCCTCAATCCTGCATAGAAGTTATTATGTTCTGGTATTATTTAGTTTTTTTAAATTATTTGAGATCGGCTAGAAGGACCCTCATTAGGTATTTAAGAGAATTCATGCATTTGTCTCCCTGTGGGGGAGCTTTGCCCGCAGAGCCCCCTGTCCGCCAAGGGTGAAAACAAGTCTACCAAGACATGATCTGCTTGGGAAGGAAAGGTGGCCAATGTCTCAGAGGAGAAAGACCAAGAGCCTTTTCCTCAGTGGGCTTTTATTAGGTTCATTTTGCACAGGAATACAGGTAAAGCTCACCAATCATTGTCAGGCTGTAAGGATCAAACGATAAATAACATACCAAGAACTCTGAGGGCTTATTCTGAGTCAGGGTCAGATAGCTAAAGGGCTATAAAACTTCGGGAGACAAACTCATTTCATGTTTGGACCCTATCATTTAATTGACAGCATTCTTAGCAAAGCAGGTTTCACAGGAGTTTATGTATTCTTTCTTAGGCCTGATCACCTGGGGAGCCCACCCTTTCCAGCATAGGAAATTGTTTCAGGTTTCAGTCAGGAAGTAAGGCAGCCAAGAGATTAGGGGTTTTCTTGCAGACAGAATGAGGACTCAGGCTATGTCAAAGCCGAGGGGCAAGGGTCCATTACCCCCTTTTGCTATAGTTTCCCAAGTCCTTCCCTGTGGCCTCCCTGTGATCGTGCCTGTCTTAGGTCACTCCCCCCTTGGGGAATCTTACCCATCATTGGCTAACTGATCAAGCATTGGGTGCCAGTTATAGATTAAGTAAAAGGAGCAGAAGTGGCCCTCCTGCCAGGGAGATAAGCTTTGTCTCCTTAGTGGCTTATGGTCTGAAGGTCACTCACTCAGCCTTAGCCATGGGGGCGGTTACAGCTTCTGCAACCAGGCAGGGCAGCTCCCAACATTTTCCCATGAAACAGATTAGTGCACCACCCACGTGTACATTCACATATAAGCCCTAAGTCTCTCTTTACCTCTAGAAGATTAAGGAAAGAAATGGAGTTACTTGAACCATGTGTGCATGTTCAGATATTTTATTCTAATCAAGTGGTTTTTAACCTTTGTTGGGTCCTGAATCCCTTTGAGACTGTGGAGGGAGTAAAGAATTGCTCTCCAAAAATGCACATACAAGGCAGACAACATTTTGTAGACAATTCCAGGGGTTTCTCAGACTCACTGAAGGCCATCCGAGGTCTTGTGAGAGGCCCATAAATCTCAAGTTAAGAACTTGTATTCAGTAAACCTGAAACTCTTCTCTGTTCCCATCCAACACGCACAGTTATTGTTAGGATGTGTTGAAGAGATTTTCTCACCCATTTTTCTGTGTCATAGCTGCTAGTGTCAAAGAAAACTCATCAGCCAGCTTCCTGCCTGATTGCTCAGAGGCTACAGTCAGAAAACATAACTGATGATATGGATCAGGTTTCTAATTGATTATCTCAGAAGAAGTTTTTATTCCTGTTAACTCCTTACAGCGTCTGGCAGCCTGGTGGCCAGAGCCCTGACTTGTAACGTTCACTGCCTTTAACCACATTCGTCATTGTCCAAATCAGCCATCAAAGCATTAGCTAAAGTCACTGTACTGATGAATCTCGCCCTCTCTTTCTTCTAAAATTATATTCTAAGTGTATCCTTTGGTTCCTGAAATAATGTAAAATGATTCCCTTTCCACCTACCCACTTTTTTTCTGAATTTCGCATGCTAAAATCTCTATGTATTATTACCCAAGCAGCCGTACTTCCCAAATAGCGCCTGTACTGATTACTTCAGGGCACTGAAACTACACCTGGGTAGCAGCAAAGGTGCGCATCAATTTCTGGCTACTGACAGTCACCGCTGACCTTTACTTCCAAGCTGCCTCTGGCACAGAATGAGAATTTCTAAAGTGCTAACTTCCAAAATTAGTCATTGCTTAAGTAAAAGAAGTTCTTTTGAAAATAGCCTAATTAAAGAGATCAATTATAAAATCTGATATTTTAAGGCCCTGAGAATTTTTAAAAAATATTTCTTAGTTTTTTTGTTTTATATTATTGGGAGGAGGGTTGCTTTTTACAAATAAATCTGAAACAATTTTGTCTTGTTTTATATGTTGGTGAGGAGGTGGAGAAATTAAAATGTTTTTAAAGAAGCAAATTATTTAAAATGTAGAATGGAACAAAAGATTCTGTTTTTATTTAAATACTATTCAGCGTGACCATGGCCTGTTGTATATATTTTTTATTTTATATTTTTCATACTTATTTATTCAACTGTTTTATTTGCTCCTCTTTACATAATGTCTTTAAAATTATATCTAGGAGGAGAACTCGTTGAGAGAGTGGCTTAAGACAGTAGTAAATTGAAAACAAGCATACTAAGTGAAAGACTCCTTAATTAATGGTGAAATCCTAGCTCTTCTGATCTGCTCCCAGGTCACTGGTAGCCAGCATTGTATCCTCCAGGCAGGAGATTGGAGGACTCCTTTCTGGAGAAAGTCAATAGACTAAGAGAAAACTATGGAGACTGACAGGGATACCCAGTTACTGATGACCCTGCAGGGAAGTTTCCCACGTGGACCTCCCACTAGTATTGTAGCACGGAAGAAAGCCTATCACACAAAACACAGAAGCCAAAACAAGCAGGTAAGCCAAGAAAGATAAAGAAGAAAGAGACAAGGTAAATGAGCTAAAGAAAACTTTAAAAAACACCATAACTACCATTAACATTCACAGAGAGGTAAAAGAAAGTATTGCACTCATGAAACAAGAACGAGGAAAAATTCTTAGAAAGTGAACCTATATATCAGAAAATAATAACTGAACAAGGATGGAAAGGGAGATAAGGAGGAAGTCACACAGAAAATATAACAAATAAAGATGGGAAAATGTGAGAACAAGTGAAGAAAATCAAATGATCAGTTCACAAGCTTTTTGCCTAATAGGAATTACAAAAAGAGAAGACAGAAAATAAAGGAAGAAGAAAATAATAGAAGATTTCTCAGAACTGAAGGACATGAGTTTTTCTGTTGAAAGTGTGTACTGAGCACCTACTATGAGTGGAAAACCAAAATACACACAACTCTAAAGCCACACTGTCCTGATTTTTCTACCTTTTTTATTGTTCCTTTTCTGTTTTCTTCTCGGTATCTCTTCCTCATTCCAACCTTAATGTTGTCCCTCTGCTTTCTGCTCTTGACTTTCACCTTTTCGTACTTCTTCCTGCACCATGTATTGTAAGATGCGGTCCTATAACTTTAACCACCTCTACATGTCAGTGGCCCCCAGACGGGTAAATCCAGTTGGTTCTTTCTCTTGAACTCCACACCTGTTTCCTGAAACTTCCCCTTCCCTGCCCCCTCACATTCCAGTACCCACCAGTCCTCAAACATGTCAAAAAGTGAATTTATTTCCTTTTCTCTTTGTGCCTGCTAATGAGCCCATTTCTCTTTCTGTATTCCCTACTACGATAACTGAAAATATCATCCTCCAGTGTTACAAATTATGAATTTAGGTGTCAGGGGATCACTCTGGGCCTTCCAGCCTCCTCACCCCACATTTAATCAGTATGTCCTCTCAGCAGTTCTTGGTGGTAAGCCTGCTGTGTCCTGAGCTCCCAGGCAGCCCTTCTGTTACTTCATTTTTATACAGAAAGGTCATTGGACATTTGAGGAGGAAATCTGCAACATAAAAAAAGGTGAACAAATACAAACCAATACAAAAATGTATCCTAAGGATAGCTTCAAAACCTTAAAGTAGTAGCCTCGGATTTGAGATGATACTGCAAATATAAATAAATCAGAGTACTATGATAAAGAAACAGGGAGCAAGAAGGAACTTTGAGAAATTAAAGATATGACTGACAAAATACAGTAATTCTATAGAGAGGTTGAAAGGTAAAATAGAGGAAAATGCCAAGAGCTTAGAAGGTAAAAATACCAAAGAAGGAAAATATGAGAATAAAAGACATAAATATCTTGAGTCCTACATTTTGCTAACAGGAATTCCAGGAAAATAAAATAGGAAGAAGGGGAAATCATTAACAAACAGCAGAAATGTCCAGGAGCTAAAGATAATACTCTTCAAAATTAAGGTGCTGAACAGAAGGGATATAGATGATACAGATGTGGGTGTATGGTATAGATACGGTGAAATTTTAGAACCCCAGGAATGAAAAGAAGGCCCTGAAAACCTCTAAAGCAAAGAAAAAGCTTCAGTTTATGAAGGAACATCCTTATCCTCATTGAATGTTGGAAGTAGAGCAGTGCCCTTGAATATTTAAGAAGTGTGTGCCTAGTGAAGCCGCTGCTAAGGACAAAGGCAAAACCGGCTCCGTCCCTGACACGGAAGACTCAGAGCGCTGGCCTCCGTTTAAAGTCACCGTTGTTGAGCTAGAAATAGCTGATGGAGCCTCTTCGTGTTCGCTGAGTGTTTGCTCATACTTTCAGGTTCCTGCAAGCCCTCTTTGCAGTGCTGTTATATAGAATAGAACATTTTCTTTACATTTTCGTTTCTTTTTTTACTTTTTTAAACCCTAAAGTCTATTAAGTCTGCTAATTTCTCTGCTTTTCTTAGAATTTCACTTGTTCATTGTTTTAAAAATCCTCTCATCATTATTTCATTCTTTATATTTTTATCTAAATTCTGTAACTTCCACAACTAATTAGGTAACTTTTTTATAGTATATGAGAATGTATCAATAACAGCCATATAAAATTAGTACATTATTGGGAGAGGGCCTTTTTCTATAATATTATGGTTTAATTTTACTAATGCGGGAACAGCCTAAATCTTCCTTCCTCCCTCCCTGTCTCCCTTCCTTCCATTTCTTTGGGGAGGGAGATCATTTTAACCATTTTAAGTATAGAATTCAGTGGTAATGCCACTTCATATTACACTAACAATATTGTGCAACCATCACTATTTTCAGTTTTTTTCATTATCCCAAGCAGAAATTCTGTAACCAGTTAGCAATAACTCCCCCTTTCTCTTCCCCACAACCCCCCATAACCACTAATCCCTGTCTCTATGAATTTGCTAAATCTTTATATTTATTTAGCACTGCTAAGAATTATAGATTAGATTTTTAAAATATCTCTTTACAATATATTATATTTTTGCTGTCATTATCTGTAGTGTCTGTCCTTGTTGTTTATTGCTGCATAGCAGATTACCCCAAAACTTACTTTCTTCAAACAATAATAGTCACGTGTTACTTCTGATGATTTTTGTGGGTGAAGAATTCATCCAGGGTATAATGGAGATGTCTCTGCTGCACAGTGCCTTTGCTGGAAGACCACAGGGCTGGGATCTGGAAGCTTCTGAAGCCTCATTCACTCTCATGTCTGGGAATTGATGCTGGCTGTAACCCGGGGGCGTATCTGGGATTGTCAGCTTAAACATCCACACGTGGTTTCTCCATATGGTCTGGGCTTCCCCACAACGTGGAGGCTAGGCTTCAAAGGCAAGCATCCCAAGACATAAAAAGAGAGATAATATGCCAGCAGCCAAATGGAAGCCATATTACCTTCAACAACCTAGCCTCCAAAGTCACATAGTGTTACTTTCACTGCGCTCTTTTGATTGAGACAGCTGCAGAAGTCCACTCAGGTTCAAGTGAGAGGAGGACGGACCCCACCTCTAAATGTAGGTGTGTCAGTGTTACATTGGGAAAAGAGCCTGTGAAATGGGATAAAAACTGGTGTAACCATCTTTGGAAATGCAAACTGCTACAGTATGTGTTTACCACGGTACCCAATTCTGGCCCTAGCACACTTCTCCAAAATTAATTCCTTTAATTTAGCTGAACTGCTAGCTAATCAGTTGTGAACATAGTTATCCTACTTTCTTTAATTAGGAGGTTGAGATTTGCACATAGAAAAGATTAAAAACATGAGGTAATTATGTAGTTCTTAGAAAAGAAAAAATATATTTTTTGAAAACAAAATAATTATTAAAATGTGTCTGTTAAAGTAGCTGTTTCAATTTAATGCTATTTTTAAAATTCTCCCTGGTCAAGAAGAACATTTTAATATGAAAAACATATTGTTTCTGAACATTGTGTTTATAGTTTGGGCATCAAAACATTTTTCTAGGTTCTTTTTTTTTAAGATTTTATTTATTTTTAGAGTTAGGGGAAGGGAGGGAGGAAGCGAGGGAGAGAAACATCAATCAGTTGCTCTCGCACACATGCCCCCAACCAGGGACATACCCTGACCAGAAATTGAACCAACAACCTTTGGCTTTGTGACATGACACTCAACCAACTGAGCCACACCACTACACACAGTATCCTTTCCCCGATACACATCTGGAACAGATGGTTTATGAAGTACATTTTAATTACATAACTTCTATAGCCAATTTCCCTAACTCCTTTAAGCTTTAGTGCCCTCATCTGAAATATGGGAAGAATAATAGTACCTGCCTCACAGAGCAGGCATGAGGATTAAATGAGTTAATATATATAAAGTGCTTGGCACATTGTAAGTGCTAAAAAAATGCTAGACACAGGAAATATGTGGATGTGTCAATGGTATTCTGCATATATATATATATATATATATATATATATATAGAGAGAGAGAGAGAGAGAGAGAGAGAGAGAGAGAGAGAGAGTCATAGCAAAATGGAATTCATTTCCAACAAGGTATTCAAAAGATAAAAGATACGGTTAATGAAAGCAGTGCACTAAGCTGTTTCATTTAGGAAAAACATGTTAGATTGCTTGTTAATTTGATAACTTGTTTGTTTTTCCTAGTTTGAAAAAGAAAAACAGCATGATATTCGATCATTCTTTTTGCCAAAACCTAAAAGTAGTCAGTCGGTGACCTCCTGTGATGAATCAAGAATATTCCATGAAAAAAGCATTATAGTGCCAACAGCTCCTGGAAAAATATTTGCAAGAGATATCATTGATTATGAAAACAATTTTGAACCTGAAGCTAAAAGATTGAAGTCAATCACCACTGGTGACCACTGCAGTGCCTCACAGAAGCTGAGCTGGCGCAGGCAAACCCCCCCACCCCTTCCTGGAAAAGACTGGCAGTGTGGTTTCTGCACCTATAGCAATAACTCATTGTTGCCTTACTGTGAAATGTGTGGGCATCCTCAAGGCAGTGCTGGTGAGTACATGGAGGGACTGGTAGTGGCATCTGCAGACAACCTGTAGTTTTAGAGATGACTGCTGTTACCAGAGGTTAGTGTGACTTGGCACTGATTAGCTTTTAAGCTAGAGTGACAACTTCGCAGACTGAAGTGAATTCCACCCCTCGTGGAGTGTGAAAAGCTCCTGGTTCTGTCAAGAATGCTATCCACCAGATTCTGTGACACGGCATTTATTTGGCACAAATGGACATTTCTCATTATACCAGCAAGTTGTGACTTCAGGGGGCAGGAATACAAGCCATGTTGCTATAACAGCAAAAATGCCTTATAGTCATAGACCTGCCATTTTCTTTACTCTGTAGATAATACTTCTTTTTTTTTTTTCATTTTTTTCTTATTTTTATTGTTGACACTATTACAAATGTCCCCATTTCCTCCTCTTTGCCCCCCTTCTTCCAGGCCCTGCCCCCTTCTCTCTGGCTGTCGCCACCCTGTTGTCTGTGCCTGTGTTATGTGTGTATGTTTTTAGTCAGCCCTTCACCTTCTGTTGTCCAGTCCCCTGTACCCCTCCCCTCTGTTATCCAGTCCCCTTGTGCCCTCCCCTCTGTTATCCAGTCCCCTTGTGCCCTCCCCTCTGTTA
>PVIA01017500.1:0-15491 GCA_004024845.1 Tonatia bakeri
TTTTCTCTCTCCCTTCTGCAGAATCCCAGCCCAGGATTATTTGCTGTGATGCACCCTCTGACCTACGCAGAAACCTTGATAGATTACCATCTGTGCTCTCACCCCAAGTACAAGTACACCAAGGAGTCCCACAGTGGGTCCAGCATTCCTCTCACCCAAAAACAGTTTCTCCATCACACGGTAATGCCATCACCCAGCTCCCTGGCAGAGCTGAACCTGGACTACAGGGGAGGGTAGAGAACAAGGACGGGGTTGCAGCTGGAGCTGAGACAAAGAAGGTTTGCAGCCACAGCTGCAGGACAAGAATGGTAACAATGATGGCTGTGTGCACTCTCGCCCCCCCCCCGCCCCCCCCCCCTGTAGTGCAGGGGGGAGACTCAGCACCGCTCTTGTGCTGTCCACGCCCGCCTCTCAGGCTGCAAGTCTTCCTTTCACAACATTCTAACTCACATTTTCCCTTGAAGATTACACCTCGCATTCATTTTATTCCTGTTTCAACCATGTAAAAACAGTCACGTGGCAGGCATAACCCCATTATCTGACCTCCTTTTGCTTTGTCCTCAGAAAGTGTAGAAACATCAGAATGGACAAGGTAGTGATATGGCAAATGCACAGTAAGGAAGAGGTTCCAAAGAATTCTTTCTTCCCCTTAATAACCAACCTGACCGGAATATACAGTGACATCTCTTGGGTGTTGCCCTCAGGACCTTCAGATGCAATCAATCCCTAACTCAAGTCATTATCTGTGCCTTCCTACTGCCAGCCACACCTCAAGCTGCTCCTCCTGCTGTACTCCCTTTTTGTTCTGTGGTTTGTGCAATAGCCCACGTGATCCTTGAGCCCTGCCTCTCCCTTGTTCCCATAACTAACCATCACTGGATTCCACTGGTCTGCCTCAAACAGCATGCAAATCTCTCTCTACATGACCACCACTGTGCAGTCAGCCCTCTCTAGAAATCTTCCTTCCATACACAGCTATCTGATCACATTGCTTTCCAGTTTGAAAACTCTCAGTGGTCCTGCTGCCTGTGGGAGCACCTCCAAGCTCATTAGCTTGGCCCACAGGCCCTCCCTGACCAGCCTGCCTCGCCAGGCTCATTTCCTGTGATCCTTGGGACACTCCCTGCACTCAGCCCAGAGGTGGCCCCCATCCCCTGCATCTCTGTACACATTGACTGTGGCTTTAGCACCTCATTCATGATGAACTAACAGATCTGCCCTCTGGAAGCTGCCCTCCCTCACCAGGGTTTGCTGCTTATGTGTCTAACACCTCAGGGGGGAGAAAAACGTTCTTTTGGGCCTACTTTAATTCTGTGTGGCATTGTTTAATGCCTTTTGCTGAAGCAGTTGTCTTCTAGCTTCATAAAAAATTAAGTCAAACTGAATGAAATTATAAATGTTGGTGCTGAACTATTAAGAGTGAACAATAGTCAATCGAATGAAATGGCAGTCCTTCCTAGACTTCACCTCACTCAACTGTCCCTGTACATGTAGTGCCCTGTGCCGGCTCTCATTCCAGGACATCATACCCGGGGTAATGCACTGGAAGAGGTTCCAGTCCCTGGTGCTCTCATCTCTGCCCGAGACCGTCTCGACAGAGTTGACACAGAGGTAAGCAAGCACAGCTCACTTGTCTCACAGCTGTGACCCTGGAAACTGAAATGCCGATCAGGTGTCAGGTTGTGCTGTCTCTGCAGGAGGGAAGTTAGCTTGTTGGTCATGGAAATATGATGATGCGCAACTGATTTTCGTATTTGGAGTTGGTCTACAGATACAGTTTAAAAATAATTAATGTCACAGGTAGTTAGTTTCCGTATTTCAATAAAAGTGGACAACCAATCCATACAATTCAGCTGAAATAGTCATGATCAGATTGTCACATTTTAAAATTGCCAAGACAAGCCTTCTACACCCTCCATGTCCAATTCCAAAGGATCCACTTCTCTCTCATGCCACAGCCTGAGAGATGACCTCAGTGAGGTCCCGTGGGTTTTACCACGTAGAGGTGTAGCTCAGCTCTGCATTTAACCTGTAGCTCAGCTCTAAAAACAGGATGGGTAGGAGAGAATATTATTGGACTAAAGAGAAAAGTAACCATCTTTTTCTAACTTACTTATATAACACCTCTTCAAAGCCATAAGATTTCAAATGAGGAGCCTGATGCCTTTCCCTTAAGACTCCGCCTGGTCAATAACCCACTTCTGAACCCTTGAATTTGCTTCTTTCGTTCATTGTCCTTATAAACACAGTTAAATAAGTTATCAATGAGCAAATGTAACTAGTATCCCAAAATTATTATCACCTTATTTTCAAATCCTTGATTCAGAATGAGTCACCCTAAGGTGACAGAGGCCACTCACAGCCCCAGGCATGGTCAGGAAACCTGAGTTCTGCCACCAACCAAGATCAGCAGGTGACCTTTTACCTCCCAAACCCACCATTGTGTTCTGGGTCCTCTGGAGAGAAAGTCAACTTCCCTTCCCTCAGCAGAATGCCACACTGCCTCCAGGAGTTGCATCACCTCAGCCATGCCCCTCTGCCACCTCTGAGCACAGCTCTCTTGTCCAGAGATAAAGGGACTGGACTTGCTCAGAAGATCCTTCTCGGCCTTAACATTTTCATTTAGTAGGAGGAGGACAGCTTACCAATGTGCAGAGACCCCATGCATATTACCCATGGACCCGCCCCTCCCCAGAAATTTGAAGAGACAGTTGAAATCCAGTTTATGACTCCAGAACACTTCCTTTCCTTCTTCCTTCTTTGCTGGCTGAAAAACTTTTCCTGAATTAAGCAAAGTCCAGCATGGCTTCCAGAGACTTTTCCATGTGCCATCCCTTTTGGGTTATTTCCCTAGCACTTTTCTACTACTCTTCTTTTCCCGAAGACTAACATGAGACCAAACACAGGATTTGGGACATGGTAGGACATTGGGACATTTAATCAAAAACATTAGTTCCTTTTCTAGGAGTTTATTCATACCTCATCCACCCTACTGCCATCTCAAAATACACTGAGCATCTTTATTCTTAATTTTAGCATACCTCCTAAACCTGAAATCTCCAGAATTCAGGCAAAATAGTGGCACTGTAGAGAGAACGGTGCTTTGGCGTCTGAGCGACCTGCCTCCATTACTTGCTGCTAGCTGTGTCACCAACTCGATGTCCTTGGGCGAGTTACTTATTACTGAGGCCCTTTGCACGATAATTTGCCCACCTGTGAAATGGGAATGGGGATGGCATCCTCACCCCGCTGAGAATTAAAGTAAAATGATGATGTGAAGGATCTAGCACCATCTTTAATATCTCTGCTCTTCTACCCTTCATACCCACCACTGAAGCCTGCAATCTCTCTGTTGCCACCAGATGGCGATAGTCTACCACCACCTTGACACACGCCTCATTTTGCTGTGAGATGAGGACACCCAAACTGACCCATGTAACCAGTAAACATAGCTGGGTGTGGGGTACTTACTGTCAGGAGACTTAGCAGAAGTAAGATGGGTGAGAGGTGGAGACTGCCTGCATCCACCAGCTGTCCTCACGTACAGGTCTCCATAATTAAGAGGAAAAATCCTTTTTTCCCCCCAAAGCAAAGTCCTTGGAAAAATCTCCCAAGAATGTTCGTTCTTTCAAAAGGCCATCATAATGCAGTTACCCTGGGCTTGAATTAACCATGAATTAAACATGAATTCTGCATGAATTAAAGAAAACTCCTTGACTGTGAGTTGTCACTTTTGGCCTCTGAGTCTGAGTGCTCTGTTGGGCCAGTTTGTTTCAAAATAAATCATGATTCTGTAACAGATTATAAAATCAAGAGAAGATTTTATATTTCCTTATGATAGGTTTTCATGATGTAAGATTCTAGATCATGGTTTTATTACTAAAAAAAGTTATAAAATAATAATGGCATTTCTTAAGTTCTACAAATCCATTAATGATACTTCAACTTTGCAATCATTTTGCTTGAATAAATTACCTATTACTTATGAGGTGTTTCCCTGGTATCTTTTTCCTGTGAGAGTTAATTGTTTGTTGTTAAACCATGCAATATAGTTATGTAGTGTTTATTTATTTCAAGTCATTTTTGCACTCATATTAATCAAAACTATTTACTTGGTTTCTTTACCCTTTCATAAATTTAGCGAGAAGTTATGAGTCTCTAGGATTTTCATAAAATCTGAGAGTCGGCAGCACTTGAGGAGTAATCTAATCCAGTAGTGCCTACTTTGGGGGTTTATAGATGAGTGAAATGACCAGAATTGTGGGACTGATTTAGTACCACCAGAGTTTGCCAAGTAAGGCACTGAAACAACAAGCAAGACAAAACACTCAACCACCATCTACTGTTGCCACTATTTCAGTTTCAGAAGAACATATTAATGTCCAAAAAGTAAGAGGCACATGGTCTCAGAATTTAAAATTGGATAATGTTGTCTCATGAAAAGCACTTGGTTGTCACCTTTCCACCTTCCCTGATCAGCCTGTTTCTGGAATGTGGTCCAGGCTTTCAGCTCCTGCATCCCTCTTCTGGGCAAGACCCCACCTTGCCTGCACCCTCCAAGGTTTCAGCAGGGTTGTCAATTAGCACCTGCATTCTTTCCAAAAAGTCAATCAGTAGACTCCTCTCTGGATGGTGGAGCTGGGTTCCTTTTCATGAGGAATGATATTAAAGACCAAAATCTGGTGCTCTGTGTACACACTGCCACAGGTGGGGGGGGGGGGGGCGTTGTTTCTTGGCTTCCTCAGCAGATAAGCCAGGGTTTGTATATAGGGAAATATATATAACTACATATATACACACACATATACGTGCATATACCAAAACACAGGTACCATATGTACATATACAGGTGCACATAAAGACATACTATACAGTATATATTTCAGAAATCATGAATTCACACCAGTGTTGATAATTCCAGTCCATATCCACAGATTGCTTGCTTCCCCATTTCATATTTGCATGTTCCTTCTTTCGCTGTGAGAACCTTGGCCCCTAACCATTTACTCACTCAATTTTATACTACATCTGGAATAGTTTCACAATTACTGCACCTATGTCCACTTTAATGAACAAGCATAATAGAGTTCAGATTTATTGATAGCTTTCCCCTACCCAATCTTATTCAAAACTGGAAATATATAGTCAAGTACTATGTTTATAAATTACTTGGAATACTTTCCTACCCACCCTCCTTCCTTCCTTTCTTTTTTTCTTTCTCTTTGTTTTCCTCCTCTCTTCCTCTTTCATTCCCTCCATTGTGGTTATGGACTTCATGTGAAATATTGGTTTCAGTTTGCATTCAGTTTGAGTTTTTTGCTTTCCTTTCTTATTGATGTAATGTTATTTCTTGATATGTAGAACACTGATGTGCTTTCCAAACTCGGAACTGTGTGAAAGGCACTCAGAGATGTGTTGCTCCTTCCTTTCTCCCTCCCACCCTTGTGGTAACCAGCTTGGTCTTCTAACTTATCTGTCCTTTGTTTCTCTTTATAACACTAAGCAGAATATATGTATTTTTCTTACTTTCCCTTCTTTTTTATACAAAAATACTGTTTCCATACCCTGGAAAATACCCTATTTGTCAACATTCTCTTGGATTTGACTGGCGCCTGTCACACCCCCCTGCCTTTGCCTCTAGGGCGCTGTGAGTGAGTGCCAGGAGTGAAGGGCGACACAATGGTAAAGGCCTCAGCAGGGGTAAAATGAAAGTGCCTTAAAAATTATACAAAGACCCCAGGACTGTTAATGTGATCATTTATCTTTGGCTGCTTGTGTGATTTTTCCACAGCTGTGATTCTCTCAATTCAGCTATGCTTCCTATAAATGTCCCTGCCACTCTTAACGCCTTACCAGAAGAGGACAGATTGGAAACAGTTGAACGGTACAGCGTTTACCTTTGGTCTCTAATGTAGTCTGTTCTCTAAAACCAAGCTGGTTGCTGTGAGAGAGTTCCAAAGAGCACACAGTGCCTGAACTTGCAACCCACCGCCTAAAGGCTAACAACCACTCATACTCTTAGATAAGATGCTAAATTCACAGTAGGGAATACATAGTCTCTGAGGCCTCGGATTTGCTGACCTTTAGGTGCTTCAGGAGCTCAAGGGAGAGTGGAGCAGAGGCAGTGCTCTGGCAGTGGGTATGGAAGGCTTCAGTGGTCACGTGGACTTGGGCCAGTCCTTGAACAATGGGTAGGACTTGGAGAGGCACAAAGAAATATAGGCCCAAACCAAGGCACTGAAATTTCATTTTACTGGTAAGTATCCATCACCAGTGAAAATATGTCCTTGAATCTCCTATCACTGTACCCACTTAAACATTTTTTACATGTAAATAATCAATTAGTGAAATCCTACATATCTGAGACATATATCCAGTTCTTCTAAGGCCTGCCCACATGCAGTGATACTTGGCAATACCCTGAGCATTTAAAGCAGGAATCTAACTCTGAACAGGAAGGTTGAAGTGTCTTCTCTTCACACCACTGCATGGTGCATCCCTGAGAAGGCTGCAGCCAGGGCTGGGTGGTGCACATTTGCTTGAGGTTTGGAGGAAGAAATCCTGTCTGCCAGGGCCACTGGGGAACCACTCAGTAAACTGAAACGTGGCTGACCCTCCTCCGTTCACCACTGATTGGAAGACTATTGTGACTTAGTTACCTCATCTTTGAAATAAGAATAGTCATGAGCATTCCATAGGTGTTGTTAGGGCTAAAGAAGATGACGATGCTGATGGTAAGGATGGTAACTATAGTAACTGACATAGGCTGAGCACTCAGTGTGGATCAAGCACAGTGCTTTACAAGCAGTCTCATCTAATCTCCACGATGAGGTCTTGTTATTATCCCCACCTTAGAGGTAAGGAAATTATCAATGGGAAGATTGTGTTTGTAAAGCCACCAGCATAGTGATTCACATATAACAACAGGTTAGTAACTGTTAGCTTTTAATATTATGGGACTGGAACAACTTCAGCAGTTTTCCACAGTACTTTCCTTAACAGAAACTTGCTGGGCCCACCTTTATTATGTATCACTGCTGAATTGGGCTCCTGTTTGTAATTCCAAACTTTGAGGCCTTTGTTGCCCTTGTTGATCTTGGAAGTATTTCTCTTTAACCGAGTATGGCAGAGACAGCTGCTATCAAAAAATTCATTCTTCTCTTCTTGTAAAGTAACAGAGTTGTTGAAACTAGGGGTTATTTTTCCAGCCTCCCTTGCAGTTAAATTATCCATTTAACAAAAGGAATGTGAGTAGACATGAGATGGTCTACTTTTGAGGCCAGGACCTTTAAAGGAGTGAATCTATCTCCTTTACACTCTTTCTCCCTACTCTGCTCCAGCTGATAGGTGTAGTGACTCAGCTATAACCATCAATCTGCAAAACTCTAGCCCAGAGCTCAGCAAACTATGGCCGATAGCCAAATCTGGCCTGCAACCCATTTTTGCAAATAGTCTTCTTATAACATAACCACACCCATTTGTTTATATATTTTCTATGATTCCTTTCATGCTACAACGGCACAGTTGGGTTCAAGAGACCGTATGACCTGCAAACCCTTAACAGAAAAAGCTATCCCAGTCCAGGTGATAGCAGACCACAAGATAAAAGTAACCTCAATCCCTTTAATTTTTTCTTTCTCCTATGGATTATTTAGAAATATAGTGTTTAATTTTTCAAACAGTGAACTTTTTTTAGTTATCCTCTTGCAGTTGATTTCTATCCAACTTCCATCGTGGCCAGAGAATGTACTCTTGAAATCATTCAGGCTTCCTGTATAGTCCAGGATATGGTCACAATGGATAAATGCTCCATGTGCACTTAAAAAGAATATGAATTCTGTAACCCAGTTTTAAAAGTTGCTTTCTATTCTCTGGTTATAAATAATTACTTCTACTGTCATTTGTTGGTGGAAAGCGATTTATCAGCCTTATGCTTCTCCTAACACGGACGCAGCACAAGTTCCTCGTTGGAACTACTTGTTGGAAATGATGTTGAAGGCCGCAGAATTGCATGACTCTTAAATGATCACAATATTTCTCTGTTTGGGGAAGGAAAGACTGTTCCAACTATACATCTTCCCTTTTTCAGTGAGCTCTGTGAACAGAATGTAGAAGTTATGTTGACTCCAGAAATGATCGAAATGGAATTCCCCATGCTGGACCACAAGGACACCAGAAAGGAGAAGTATGTGTGCTGCTGTGCCTAGTAGGAAGTAGCCTTGGGTAATATTTGACATGAAGCACAGAACTGCCACATTCTTGGAATATAAATATCTCAGGTTTCGAGAGAGAGTTTTCATATGCTTTTGATATTTACACATGCACTTTATTTTAGGCCAAACTGCATTCCCTTAAATGTTGTTGGCAAATAAGCCGTTAAAAATGGAATCCAATTTGTCCAATTGCTTATCATTTAATTTCAGAGATGTGTTTGTTTCTTATTGATAGCTGAATGCGTTTCATTCAGTACAAGGAACCCAGGCACTGGAGCCAAATGAGACTTATGGCTGAATCCCAACTCCGCCATTTACTACATGTCAGATCTCCCAGGCAGGTTACTTATCTTCAGTGACTGGGCCTCAGTTTCCTCATTTGTAATATGCAAAAAATAAACTCTCTTTCACAAGTGGTTGTGAGGATTAAATGAAACACAAATGTGAAGACAACTAGTTGCTTGATGTGAACTAGATGCTCAGTAAATGTTAATTTACCCCTTTGCCTCTACACTAGGGTCCAAATAATTGAGCAAATATCATCATAATCCTTAATAAAACTGCTTTTGATGAATATTTTTATAACAGAAATAACCACATATAGTTCATATGGTTTATAAGTTTGAAATTCCAGATATACATTTAAAATTTCTTTAAATGTATTTTTACTTAAAAAATGCTTTTTTATTATTAAAAATAAAAAATACAGAAAAAATATACAGAATAAAATAAAGACAATAATCTTACAACCCAGAGGCAGTAAATTGTACATCTTGATGTATGGTCTGCCAAATATTTATTTAAGTAAATGAATGTACATATATATGTACATACACAAGGTCTGTCCAGAAGCTATCCAGCCATGTACTATGAAAAACAGACATTTATTGAAGAAGATACAAGATACAAGGGACATTGTACACAGGACAATTACGCCTCAGTCCCCTTCAAAGTAGGCACCTTGGGACCTCACACAGTTCTCCCAGTCACCACCAGCTGCCCCGTTGTATTTTCCCGAATCTCACTGATGGTCTGAAATCTCTTCCCTTTCAAAGGTGATTTCAGTTTGGGGAAAAGGCAAAAGTCTCAGGGCACCAAGTCTGGGCTACAGGGGGACTGAGTTATCTGGGTGTTTTGATGTTTTGTCAGAAAACTTAGCACAAGATGTGATTCATGAGTGAATACACTGTCATGATGAAGCTGCCAATCACCAGTTGCCCATCTGAATAGTTTCTGTAGAGGAATGTTCAAGCTTAATGCAAAATTTGAAGCAGATTTGTTGCTCTACTTGCTCAGTCATTTTGAATGCAATGTCTACACAGTACACGTGCTTATTCAACAGTGTCTACTGCCCTCGCTGACTAGTACAGTGAAGTCGTCACTGTTCACACATGTGCACTCCAGCCCACTCTCCTTGGCGGCCGGGTCACACTGATGTCATGCAAACCATTCTTGTCATGTTAACAGTGGCTGGACTTTCTCCAGACAGACCGCGTATACAGGGCCCAGCACAAATATTGCCCCTATTTTTGAGCTGGTAATCTATACCAAATCTTTTACTATAACATCATAAGCATGTAATTATGTAACATAACAATATCACACTGAAGCACTCCATATGGCATTTTAAGTGAAATGTTCAGATTGCTGTCCATCTCATGCAAGACATTCATGTACCCTACCAACCACACTGTATGGCATTACTTCTGCTGGACCCTGTATATTTTAACAAAATTCAATCATCTTGTTCATATTATTTTGTCCTCTTCACTTTTAGTTTGCAATATATCATAAACATATGTTTATAAACACAGATACACATCCTTATATTTCACTGGTAGATGTACCATACTTTAGTTAACCAACCCTCTTCTGATGATCATGTAAACTCTTTTCAATGTTTTGCTGTTGCCAGTAGTGCTTCAGTAAACATCCTTGTGCCATAATTTCTGGCAAACTTATCAGACTATTTCCTTAGGATGAATTCCTAGAAATGTAAATGCTAGATCAATGTACATTATAGTTTTAATATATGTTGCAAATGCCATGCAGACAGTGCATCAATGTACCTCCTGTGAGCAGAAGTCAGGACTGCCCACATTCAAAGCCCTTTTTTCTTTTTTGCCAATATGGCAGGTTTTAAAATGCCCACCTATTGTTTTAACTTTTTTGTTTTCAAGTAATATTAAAATCTTCCTATGCTTATCAATTATTTTTCTTCTTTAAAAGGGGCCTGTTTTGCCTATTTTATAGGAAATCTTTACATTTTCCTGTAACTTACAAATAAGTTATGAGAAATTTAAGTTATACAAATAAACCTTTAGTTATTTGTAAGAGTCTTTATATATTAAGGATAATTACCCTTTCTTTTATGTGTTGTAAATTTCTTGGTTTGTGTTCTTTGTTTGGGTGTTTTGGGGGGCTCTGCCTTCTTTGAAAGGAATGCCATGTGTCTCAGAGTAGTCTGGGGTCCCTTTGCTGCATCTGTGATCACTTCAGAGGCCTACAGCAACCAGCACTGCTCAGAAAAGAGCTTGGCAGCATCTGGTAAAACAAAGTTTAGGAAGTAAAAATTGTAAATAGAATTTCTGTGAGCATCTGTTTTGACCAGTTAATTAACAATGAAATATGTTACACTTCATAGCACACAAAACCTCTTACATCTCAACAAATAGATGCCCTTTGCATTGCATTTTGTTTCCAGTTCAAACAATTGACTAGGAATTTTAAATAAAAACTTCTTTTTTCTATTTCAGAAATTACTGCTGACACAGAGTGGCTTGTCCTGTGAGCAAGGTGCTATCCAATACCTCTCAGCTCATTTGCTCTTTAACATGACATTGAATGCCACTGGATCATCAAATTATTATTCAATGAAATAGAAGTTATTACTTTATATATTCACCCAAAGTAGTATACTTTTTTCTTTTTTAAATGTATTTCAGCTACTTCACCAAACAAAATAAACTCACAATAAACTCTAAACATTTTTTGCACACCTAATTAGTTTCCAATTTTTCTAAAATACACATACATTTCACACATTTTCAGTAAAAATAACCATACACTTTAAATTCACATATTTTGCAGCTTAAATTATTTTATGTACATTTTTTCATGTGTCAGAATCATCAACATAATTATCATTTTATTCACTGACTAGTATTCTAACAGGTTGAGATCCCATAGACAATTTTCAAAAGCTGTTTTGGTTTAGAAATTCTCTTCAGCTGCTATCAAGCATTATCAGATGCTCATTTTGTCTTCTCTGTCCTTACTTGTTCCTTTTCCTCATCTCCTCAGCCTCAGCCATAAGCTGACAGATTCCTCACTGTCAGGCATGCACATAACTAGCACTTGGACGGACAGGGACAGAACAAAAGGAACTCCCAGGTGTTTAATCTCCCCATGAAGACTGCTGTCTATTTGGTTTCTGGCAAATAATATTTTTATGGGTGCAAGGAACCATCCACTCTCCCTTGAGGGCTGAGATTCACCTGAAAGATTCTTTGCTACCCTGGTAGTGATCTCAGCTCTCTCAAGGCCCACTAACAGAATCATACAAAACATCCAAGCAACTGGGAGACTAACTATAGTTGCTGACACATTGTTCAATACTCCTTTGATTTTTACAATGTCAGTCAATCATTAATATCTTTAAAGGGAGAAATGACCTTTATTTATTTATAGTTGACTCTATAAAATGGTGCATATTTATTTGTTTTTTGCCATTTAATCATTTTTAATTACAGCTGACATAAACTATAAGTTTCAGGTATACACCCCAGTGATTACACATTATATAAATTACTAAGTGATCATCCCAGTAAATCTGGTACCCATCTGACACCATACACAGTTAACAGAACATTGTTGACTGTATTCCCTGTGCTGTACATTACATCCCCATGACTATTCTGTAAATAGCAGTGTGTACTCCTTAATCTCTTCACCCTTTTCACCCAAACCCCTCCTGGCAACTGGTAAAATGCTCTCTGTGTCTACGAGTCTATTTCTGTTCTGGTTGTTTGTTCATTTTGTTTTTCATATTCAATTGTTTATAGATATATATTTAGTGCCATTTTATTGTTCATATTTTGTATGTATTCAGAGACATTTTAATTCTCCATTTTCATGTATTTCTGCTTTTTCAAAACTACCAGGCATTTGCAGAACTTTACATTTCATCCTGTTTAGAAAACATTTCAGAATCACTTGATTTTAAGAAATGTTTTTTATCTTCACCCAAGGACATTTTTTCAATGCTTTGAAAGAAAGAGAGAAACATCAACCTGAGAGAGAAACATTGATTAGTTGCCTTCCTGTACGTACCCCGACTGGGACTGACACCCACAACCTGGGTATGTGGCCTGACAAGTAACCGAACTTGTGACCTTTCAGTCCACAGGACAATGCTCCAACCAGCTGAGCCATACAAGCCAAGGCCAGAATCACTTGATTTTATAATGTATTCCTCTATTTAGCCAGATCATATGGCTGAGCTCACAATCTTTAGATATCTGTCCTTTGAACCAAATGCATTCATCATTTCCTCCCACATATTAAGAAAAGTTCTACCCAGCAACCCCTTGCCGCACCCAGCAGAGGTCTGGGTTCCACTCAGCTACTGCTCATCCAGGTGCTTAACCCTCTCTCTCGATCCTCACCCGTCTGGGGCCTTCATCAGAGCCAGAGATAGTGTGTGTCCACTTGACTCACAACTGTGAAGGATCAGCCACAGCCAACTGAGCGTTTAGAAGACTTCATGCTAGGACGTCTATAAGTACTTTCTCCTTTCCCCTTCACCGTAGTGCTGGGGCATGGGAATTATTACCATTTCTGCATCTGGAAAGGGAGACCGAAAGTTTAGGTAACTTAGCCATTGCTAAGAAACTGGGGCAGCACAGATGAGAAACCAGGTTTGAATTGCTTGGCCAAGTGTTTTTCCTGGTAACTAAATTACCACTAATGTGTGTGTGTGTATATATATTATAATATATTGTGTGTGTGTGTGTGTGTGTGTGTGTGTGTATAAATATATATAAACAACTCCTAAAACCTTCACTGAAGGCATCAGTGGGTGACTCGAGTATTTTATGAAGTGCCCTCATGTATCCTTGTCTGGTTTTTTATACTTAGAGAGGTAAGAGAACAAGCACAGCCAATGGAAAAGACAGGAGAAAAGGTGCTGGAGGAGATGAAGACTCTGCGGACCAAAGCTCTCAACCCATACCTGATTCTAGAATAAAAATCAGTAGGTCAGCTCCTCTTATTTGTGATCTTATTTTTGTTTGTTATTTGTGATCTGTTATTTGTTTTTCTGTTTGTTATTTGTGATCCTTAGTGTCCATTTATGTTCTAGCCATTTTGGGAATTGAAGTTTCTAGAGAAAAAAATTGAAATATAAATGATTATATGTTTTTAAGTTATCATTTTTCTTTTTAAAAATAAAATGTCATTAGTAAGATGGCAATGTTTAAAGCTTCTTGTTGTGAAATTTCATGCTGGCACAAAGACTCCCCCCGAGCATGGTGTGAGCCTCTGCAATGAAAAGCTAAGAGCCAGGTGCCGAGAGTCTTTCGGAGGGGTGGTGCCCAGGGGCCAGAAGGAGCAAGGGTTTGGGGAGGGGTATGGCCCCACCTCTGCATGGAACCAGCCCTCTACCCCTGAGCATCTCGAACTTTGACTTTGGCAGCTATTCCCGGAAAGATCAGCCTTGGTGAGGACGCTGGCTCCCCAAGTAGTATGTGACGGCAGACACTAGGCAGGGGGATTGGAAGTGGGCAGGACGTTGTGCGTTTGGAGCCAGTTTCAGAGCAAACTTGTTTCAGAGCAACTGGAAAAACCTCGCTCTGGGAACTCTCAGAAGCACCTAAGGCAGATCATGGCCGAGGGGTCAGGAGTCCATTTAAGCATGTCAGTGAAAGCAGACCTTTGATTGTGTTTGTTAACATGGCTTCATTCACTTGCATGAGCTACTGAGGCTGATGGCATTTGGGCTACATTGTAACAACCCATAATTATCCAAATATATTTGGATGTATTCCCTCAATTATTTTTATGCATACATTTGAATTGCTGATATTAGACTACATAATTTTGAAAGAGCTCTTCATGAACTTACTGATTCTGACATTTTTCTGGTATTTGTTTTTCCATCACGAAACCAAAACCAAGACCAACACCATCTCAGCCCATGTGCGAAATAGAAGCTTTTATCACTCAGTTATGTACCAAGTCCCTGTGGGAAATGCCCTGGGAGGGCAGAGGGAGACGCCAGCAATGGGAGGCAGAGCCCAGTTGCCACTCCTCAAAAGTAGGTTTGCCAGATACAATAGTGCCCAGTTAAAACTGAATTTCAGATATATAATAAATAATGATTTAGTTTAAGTATGTCCCAATAGCATATGTACTATTTGGAACATATTAAACTAAAAAAGTAATTCATCGTTTATCTGAAACTCATGTTTAACTGAACCTGGCAAGCCTACTCAACACCCAAAGGTCTTCTGAGAGAGAGTGCACAAATGGATGTTGAATGAATGAGGTAGAGGCAGTATCTGACCTAGGAGCTATGTGTGAGGCAGGAAGCAGGCTTTCCAACCATTTAGAATAGTTAGTTTTCCTTGAGACCTAACATGTGTCAGGCCCTCTGCTGACCCATAAAGGGACTGCTCCTTCAGTCCTCACACGCTCCCCAGAAAGAGGCCATATTACTACTTTTCCCCAGTAGAGAAACCCAAGGGTCCTGAAGCCAGGTGATTCTCTAGGCTGGTGAAGACTCAGAAGGCCTGTGTGACTTTGAGGCCTGGGCAGAATCAGGAGGGGATTTTTTAGGCACCCAGAACTTAGAGCCAGTCAGCTGTGTTTGTTGGGCAAGAGGGGCATTTGGAGACAGGGACACTACTTGCCACTGCCTGAGCACACCAGTCTTCCTGAAGAGTCCCCCCAGCAGACCTCGTGAGTTCTCTTTGCCGCCTCCTCCTCATCCTATTTACAACTTTGTCCCACGTTATCAGCTCACAACAGCAATTTTCAACCTTTTTCATCTTATGGCACACACAGAGTACTAAAATTCTGTGGCACAACAAAAAATATACTTTTTGCTGATCTGACACCAAAAAAAAGGTACAATTTTGATTCATTCACGCCAGATGGCAATTGTGTTGGCTGTTGTCATTTTTTTTTTATTTGACAGTCTAAGGAAAAAGAGGTCAGTGCCCCTGACTAAATAGTCAGGTGTTGCATGTTTTTTTTTTTTTTTTTTTTTTTTTTTTT
>PVIA01017501.1:0-15498 GCA_004024845.1 Tonatia bakeri
GTGCGCACAGCTCCTGCGTTTCTGATGTTTTCAACCCCTGACTGGGGACAGAGTCTGCTCGGCTCTCTCGGACGACCTCCGCGTCCAACTGGGTCCCTTCTGGCCTCCTACCGTCAGTTCATTCAATATCTGGATAACTTCTGATGCCCTATTTTCATAAATGTTGCGATATCCGTGGTCTCCTAGTCTGATTCTCCTCAGATCCGCCAAATTCTCCCCTGCGCACCGGAGAGGGGGATTAAGACTCCACCTCTCAAGCCGCCATCTTCCCTCCTCGATGTTTTTTTAATGTATTGTTGGAGGCAGTTTGCAAATATTTTGTTGACCATTTTAGCGACTAAGTTCATCAGTGATATTGGCCTCAAGTTTTCTTTCTTTTTTGTGTATTTATCTGGTTTTAGCATTAGTATAATGTTGAATTCATAAAAAGAGTTTGGGAGTCTTCCATGTTTTTGGATTTTTTGGAATAGTCTGTGAAGGATAGAGTTTAGGTCTTCCTTAAATGCTTTGTAGTATTCTCCTGTGAAACCATTTGGTGCAGGGCTTTTGTGTGTCGGGAGTTTTTTGATTACTGCTTCAATTTCCTATGCTGTTATTGGTCTGTTCAGGCTTTCTGCTTCTTCTTCATTGAGTTTTGGAAGATTATATTTTTTCTAGAAATTTGTCCATTTCATCTAGGTTTTCAAATTTCTTGGCATACAGATATTCACAGTAATTTCTTACAATCCTTTGTATTTTGTGGTGTCAGTTGTCATCTCTCCTGTTTCACTTACGATTGTGCTTACTTGGTTCCTCTCTCTTTTCTTGTGGATGAGCCTGCTTAAAGGCTTGTCAGTTTTGTTTATCTTTTCAGAGAACCAGCTCCTGATTTCATTGATCCTTAGAATTGTGCTTTTAGTCTCTGTATCATTTAATTCTGCTCTGATCTTGGTAATTTCCTTCCTACTCCTTGCTTTGGGCTGTCTTTGTAGTTGTTCCTCCAGTTCTTATAGGCATATGTCTAGGTTGTTTGTTTGAAATGTGTCTATCTTTTTTAGGTATGCCTGTATCTCTATGAACTTCCCTCCCAGGACTGCCTTTGCTGTGTCCCATAAGTTTTGGGTCATTGTGAGTTCATTTTTGTTTGTTTCCAGAAACTTTTTGATTTCTTCCCTAATTTTATTCTTGACCCATTCCTTGTTTAATAGCATGCTATTTAATCTCCATGATTTTGAATTTACTGGTTTTTTTTCTTTGAGGTTGGTTTCTAGTTTCAGTCACTTGTGGTCAGAGAAAATGCTTGGTATGATTTCAGTTTTTCTTGAATTTGTTGAGGCTTTTTTTGTGTCCTATCATGTGGTGTGTGTTTGAAAATGTTCTATGTGCATTTGAAATGAATGTATATTTAGCTTCTATGGGAAGAAAGGTTCTATATATATCAGTTAAATCCCTTTCATCTAGGGCATTGTTGAATTCAAAAATATCTTTTTTGATTTTTTATTTAGAAGATCTATCCATTTTTGACAGTGCGGTGTTAAAATCCCCTACTATAATTGTGTTGTTGTCAGTATCTTTCCTGAAGTCCTTAAGATTTTCTTTATGTATTTGGGTCCTCCTATGTTGGGTGCATATATATTTACAATATTTATATTTTCTTGGTGGGTTATTCTGTTGAGTATTATGAAGTGGCCTTCTGGGTTTCTTTTTATGACCTTTTTTTGAAGTCTATTTTGTCTGATGTGAGTATTGCTACCCCAGCTGTTTTCTGTCCATTTGCTTGTAATATTTGTTTCCAGCCCTTCACTTTCAATCTATGTAGATCTTTTGTCCTGAGGTGGGTCTCTTGTAGGCAGCATATGTGTGGATCATTCTTTCTTACCCATTCAGCTATTGTACGTCTTTTGGTTGGAGCATTTTATGCATTTACATATAATGTTATTATTGAGAGGTACTTATTCACTGCCATTTTCCTACCTGTGTTCCTCTCTTTCTCTTTTTTTTCCCCTTTCCTTAAAGCAGTCCTTTTAGTATCTCTTGCAGAGCTGGTTTTGTGGAGTTGTGTGCTTTTAGACTTCTTTTGTCTCAGAGGCTTCTTATTTGGACTTCTGTCTTGATTGAGAGCCTTGCTGGGTAACGTAGCCTTGGTTGCAGACCTCTGGTTCTCATTACTTGGAATATTTCTTGCCATTCTCTTCTGGCTTGGAGCGCTTCCATTGAGAAGTCAGTTGCTAGCCTTATTGGGGCTCCCTTGTATGCTACTTCCTGTTTCTCCCTTGCTGCGTTTTAGATTCTCTCTTTGTCTTGGAATTTTGCCGTTTTAATTATGATATGTCGAGGTGGACCTCTTTGGGTTCCTCTTAGTTGGGACTCTGTGTTTTCCGGATTTGTGTGATTTTTTCTCTCATGAAATTGGGGAAATTTTCCATCATTACTTTTTCAAATAAGTTTTCTATTCCTTGCTCCTCTTCTTCTCCTCATATCCCTATTATGCGGATATTATTACCTTTCATATTTTGTTGTATTTCTTCTAACGCCTCTTCATTCTCTCTGAGCCTCTTTTCCTTTTCTTGGTCTTTCTACGTGTTATTTTCTACTTTGTCCTCCAGTTCACTGATCCAACCTTCTGCTTCATCGATGCTGCTTTTGATTCCTTCTACTGTGTTCTTCAGTTCAGAAATTGTATTCTTCATTTCCTCTTGGCCCTTATTGATAGTTTCTATTTCATTTTTTCATGTTGATATAGTTTGTAGTGAGTTTATTGTAGTTTCCCTGAAGTTTCTAATAACTCATTGTGAACTCATTGAGCTTCCTGATAACCATTGTTTTGAACTCAATATCTGATAGTTGAGTTGCCTCTATTTCATTTAGCATTCTTTTTGAAGCTTCCTCCTCCTTTCGCCTGGGGATTTTTTCTTTGTCTTCCCATTGTTTGTGAGACTCTTTTTGTTAACCTCATCTTCTTAAATTGATGTGTTCTGTCTTCCTGGGTTTATAGTTTGAACTTTTTTAGTAGAATACCTGTGAGATTCAGTGGTTCAGTCTCCTTGATCTCCTGAGCTCAGTAGTCTTAGAATGTTTTTAAGTTGGCTCTGTGTTTATCTTTGGGTTTTGATTGTTGTTGTGTCTTTCTTTAGTGTGTCCTTCCCAACAGCTCCTTAGTTGAGGGTCACTCTGTCCACCACCTCTTATGTTTTGTTGTGCTGGTGGGGGCACGTTGTGTTGAAGCTGGTTCTGAGTGTACAAGGTTTTGAGGATTCTCTCCTGCTCTTGTTCAGTTGTTTGTACTGGTTAGTTTCTCCACTATTTAGTTGTATTTCCAGATAGGTCCTGAATTGACATTTGTATGGTTTCTACTTCCTCCTTCATCTTCTCGTGTTATCTGTTGGTGGTTCCTTTGTTGTTGGGTTTCCCCTTCCAGTGGGTATCCTGGTGTTCACCACTTCCACCTATTCTTTTTTGTGATCAGTTGGAAGGGGAAGGCAAAATGGTTTAAGATGGCAAGGGAGTATTCTATGATATTTATAGTAGCTAAGAGATAGGAGATCCTTTGGTTGTGTATAGTGTTAACAGTGATCTTCCTCCCAAGTAGCCACTTTGTAGAAAGAATGGAAAGAAGTTATGACTCTTATTGGGGAGGGAAGGATTTGAGTGGGATCTAGAAAGCAGTGAAGTTGTGGGAGGTCAGATTCTAAGGTAAGGTGAGAGTAAAGGATTGTAAATAGGTGTATTGTGTAAGAGAATATAGTTAACTACTACAGTAATAGATTTCAGGATATTGTGAAGTGTGCTAAGATCTGGGAGGCGTGTTCCATAGTATTTACAATTGTATGGAACAGCTATTAATTATAGTAATATGAGAGCAACAATGATATGACAGAATCTATGTGATCTGCATAACAAGAATAGGGAGTGTAGGACCTTGAGTAGTGTGCTCATGGAACAGAGGTGATGAGAAGCAATACACTATGAAAGAGTACAGAGGAAACCTGCAAAATGATAGAATATACACAGCCAAGCAAAGAAGACTATGTAAAGAAGACTATCAGCAAAGAAGAGGAATACAAAAATGTTATTAAAATAAAAGATGTAAGAATAATGAAAAAAATAAAATAAATATGGAATACCTTTCAGGTTTTCTGTAACAGCAACGTGAAATTTGTCTCACTGTCTCAGCTGTTGGTATGCCCCCTCTTTGTGTCCAACTCTGGTCTTTTCACAGTTCCTGATTTTTGTTTTGTCTCACTTGTATGTATTTAAAAAAAAGCAGAAGAAGGGAGGGAGAAGAGATAAAATTGGAAGAAAGGTAGACAGAATAAAATAATAAAGGAGGTAAAAGAGGAAAAAGGAATTGAAAGATAAAACAATAATAAAAATTAAAAAATAAAAGATTGCTTAACAAAACAAAACAAAAGAAAACAAAAAACCTAAACCTCTTGTTAGTTTCAAACTGGTCAAACTGTTTTTTTTGGTCTTCTGGCTGTAGCAGGCTGAGGGGTGATTCTTATGGCTTTTCTATCTTCTTGATCTGCACTGTCAGTCTTGAGAGCCCTGTCCCCAGACCTAGCCCTGCCCCTCTCCCCCGTGCCTTGGGTGTGGGATCCAGGTGTTCCTCAGAGTGTTCTTTTCCTGGGGTTACCACTGAGGGCTGGGGTGCCAGTGTGTGTGCTCGCCAGGCTGCTTTGGTTCTGTGGGCTCCATCATGAATCCTTCCCAGTGCTATGGCAGCGTGCAGGGCCTTCTACGCAACCTTGGTATCGATGCCTGCCTGGGTGGGGTGGAGGCCGGAGTGGCTATTGCAGGAGAATTCCCCAAACAGTGTCTCTCTTTCCACTTTTCTTTTTGAGAAATTCCTCCTACTCAAGTCTGCCACTCCATACAGCCCAATTCTCCAGCCAGACCAGTGACTATAGGGGTCAGGCCAATTACTGCATGACTCTCAACTCTCCCGAGCCGTTGTCCACAGACTCCACAGGTGTTCACAGCCCCTGTGTGTTTGCCACTTAGTCCTTATTCCCTTCTCTGTGACTTCAAGCAACCAGGTCTCTCCTGGTGCTGCTTAAACGTTGTTTGGCTGGGGAGGGAGCAGCTGACTTGGCTTTCTCCCAAGAACCCTATGGCAAACCTGGCAGTGGGTGCCCGGCCTGGTGCTATACTCGCCCTGGTCCCTGTGCTGGTCCCTGGGACCTTATTGTCCTGAAGCACTCTCCTTATCATCTGTTTTTTCAGTGTCTGCTACAATTTTTGGTCTCTTATTTTCATATATGCTGGGTTGCTGTTGCCTGTTTGCTCTGTTCCTCCATAGATCAGCTAGGTTTTTCTCCCATGTGTAGGGGAAAGTGGAATCTGCTCCCTTCTACATCACAGCTATATGAAATTCCGTAGCCTTAAATGATGTCATCACTGATATGACTTTTCTAGGGGGAGAAAGGTAAGCCTTAAAAATTAGTCCAAAATTGTTTGAGAGGGTCTGATTTTTTTGATTACTGCTTCAATTCACCATTTGTGATCAGTTTGTTCAGACTTTCTGCTTCTTCATTCAGTTTTGGAGGACTATATTTTTCTGGAAATTTCTTCATTTCAAGCAGGTTTTCAATTTTGTTGGTATTTGTTTGTAGTAATTTCTTACAATCCTTTGTATCTCTGTGGTATCAGTTGTAATCTCTCCTCTTTCATTTCTGATTTTCTTTATTTAGGTCCTCTCCCTCTTTTTCTTGATGAGCCTGCTTAAAGGTTTGTCAATTTTGCTTATCTTTTCAGAGAACCAGCTCCTGGATTTATTAATTCTTAAAATAGTTCTTTTAGTTGCTATGTCATTTAATTCTGCTCTGATCTTGGTTATTTCCTTCCTGCTATTTGCTCTGGACTGTCTTTGTTGTTGTTCCTCCAGTTCTTATAAATGTAGGGTTAGGTTGTTTATTGGAAATGTTTATATCTTTTTTAAGTAGTCCTGTACCACTATGAACTTCTCTCTCAGGACTGCCTTGGCTGTGTCCCGTAGATTTGGGACTGTTGTGAGTTCATTTTTATTTGTTTCCAGAAACTTTTTGAGTTCTTCCTTGATCTCATTCTTGATCCATTCATTGTTTAGTAGCATGCCATTCAGTCTCCATGAGTTTGATTATTTTTGAGTTTTTTCCATAAGGTTGGTTTCCAGTTTTATGCCCTTGTGATCTGAGAAGATGATGGATATGATTTCAATTTTCTTGAAGTTTTTGAGGTATGTTTGTGCCCTGTAATGTGGTCTATCTTTTTTACATATTCCATGTGCATTTGAAAAGAATGTGTATTTTGCTTCTTTGGGATGAAAGGTTCTATGTATATCAGTTAAGTCCATTTGATCTAGGACATTGTTCAATGCCACAAATTTTTGTTGACATTTTGTTTGGAACCCTATCCATTTTTGAGAGTGGGGTGTTAATATCTACCAGTGTAAGTGTGTTCTTATCTATATCTTATTTGAAGTCCTCCAAGATTTTTCTTATATATTTGTGTGCTCCTGCATTGAGTGCATTTATGTTTACAATATTTATGTTTCCTTGATGGATTTGTCCCTTGAATATTATGAAGTGTCCTTCTGTGTTGGTTTTTATTGGCTTTCTTTTGAAGTCTCTTTTTTTCTGATATAAGTATTGCTACCCTTGCATTTTTTCCTGTCCTTTTGCTTGCAATAGTTTTTTCTGAACCCTTCACTTTCAGTCTGTTTCAGTGTTTTGTTCTGAGGTGGGTTTCTTACAGGCAGAATATGTGTGGGTCATGTTTTCTTATCCATTCTGCTACCTTATGTCTTTTGATTGGAACATTTAATCCATTTACATTTAAGTTATTATTGATAGTACTCATTCATTTCCCCCCATTTTTACCTGCTGTCCTCTTTCTCTTTTTCTGCCTCTTCTTAAAGTAGTTCCTTTAGCATATCTTGCAGTTCTGTTTGGTGGAGGTGTATTCTTTCAGCCTTCTTTTGTCTGGTAATCTTCTTATTTCACCTTCCATTTTAACTGAGAACCATGCTGGGTAGAGTAGTCTTGATTGTAGGATGTTGCTTTAAATAATTTGGAATATTTGCTGCCATTCCCTTCTGACCTTTAGTGTTTCTGTTCTGAAATCAACTGCTATCCTTATTCATGCTCTCTTGTATGTTACTTCTTGTTTCTCCCTTACTACTTTTAAGATTCTCTCTTTATCTTTCAAACTTGGCATTTTAATTATGATGTGTCTTGGAGTAGCCTTCTTTGGGTTCATCTTCCTAAGGACCTCTATGCTTCCTGAATTTGTGTGGATTTTTCCTTCTCCAGTTTTGGGAAGTTTTCTGTCATTATTTTCTCATACAGAGTTCCTATGCCTTGCTCCTTTTCTCTTTCTGGTATTCCTGTGATTTGAATACTGTTGCATTCCATGTTGTCCTGAAGTTCCCTTAAGCTCTCTCCATATTTTTTTTTTTAGTCTTTTTATGTTCAATTGCTCAACCTGGGTATTTCTACCTTGTCTTCAACTCACTAATTTGATCCTCTGCTTCATCCACCCTGCTTGTAATTCATTTTAGTGTATTTTTTAATTTCAGATATTGTATTCTTTATTTCTTCTTACTTGTTTTTGCTTTTACTTCCCTTGCCTTTGAGGTCAAATTCATAAAATTGTCTTTAAGACCAAGGTCCATAAGTTTATTACATATGTTTTCTCCTATGTAATTTATTGTTACAGGTCATAGATTTAGGTCTCTGATCCATTTTGAGTTAATTTTTGTGTGTAGTGACAAATAGCAGTCATTTCATTTTTTTTACAGTGGCTTTCCATTTTTCAGTACTATTTATTAAAGAGACTTTTTTCCTCCATTGTTGAAAGTTATTTGCCTATATTCATATGAGTTCATTTCTGGGCTCCCACGTCTGTTCCATTAATCTTTGTGCCTGTTTTTCTGCCAGTACCACACTGTTTTGATTATTGTAGCTTTGTAGTACAATTTGAAGTCAGGTAGTGTGATACCTCTGGCTTTGTTCTTTTTACTCAGGATTGTTTTGGCCATTCTGGGTCTTTTGTAGTTCCATACAATCTGTTGAATTTTTGTTCTATTTCTTAAAAAAAAAAAAGCTATTGGGATTTTGATGGGTATTGCATTAAATATGTATATTATTGTTTATTTGCCATTGCAAAATAAAATATTTCTATTTTTTCTAAATTTTATTGTTAATGTATAGGAATGCAGTGGATTTTTGTATATTATTTTTTATCCTGCAACTTTACTAGACTTGTTTATTACTTCTAATAGTTTTTTTGGGGGGATTCTTTAGGGTTCTACATGCAGAATCCTGTCACCTGTAAAAAGTGACAATTTTACTTCTTCATTACCAATTTAGATGCTTCTCTTTTCTTTCTCTCACTGATTGTTATGTCTAGAATTTCCAGTACTTTATACAATAACAATGGTGAGTGTGGACATCCTTGTCTTGATCTCAGAGGAAAAGCTCTTAATTTTTGTCCTTTGAGTGGGATATTAGCTTAGGGTTGCTCATGTATTACCTTTATTATATTGTGATACTTTACTTCTATTCCCATTTTATTGAGCATTTTAATGATAAGTAGGTGTTGTATCTTGTCAAATGCTGTTTCTGCATTATTGAGATGATCATATGGTTTTTATCCTTCATTTTGTTAATGTCGTGTATCACATTAATCAATTTGCATATGGGAACCATCCTTGTGCTCCTGGAATGAATTCCACATGATTGTGATGTATTACTTTTTTAATGTTGCTGTGGTATTTGATTTGCTACTATTTTGTTTAGAAATTTTTCATTTGTATGTGTCTGAAATATTGGTATGTAGTTTTCTTTTTTTGTGTTATCCTTGCAAGGTTTTGGGTCAGGGTAATGTTGGCCTCATAAAATATATTAGGAAATATTTCTTCTTAATTTTTTTGAAGAAGTTTGAGAAGGATAGATATTAAATCTTTAATGGATGGTAGAATTTACTAGTGAAGGCATCTGGTCTTGGACTTTAACTTTTCAGGAGGCTTTGATGGTTGTTGTTGCCATTTCTACTCTATTGATTACTTTATTTAGATTTTCTAGTTCTTCATGATTCAATCTAGGAAGATTATATATCTGGGAACTTACCCATTTCTTTTAGATTATTGAATTTGGTGACATATAGTCTTTCATAGCATTCTTGTGTGATCCTTTGTTTTTCTCAGGTGTTGGTTATAACTTCTCTTTCATTTCTGATTTTATTTTAGTCATTTCTCTTTTTTCCTTAGTGAGTCTAAGAAAAGGTTTATCAATTTTATTAATCTTTTCAAAGAACCAGCCCGTAGTTGTGTCAACTTTTTCTATTGTCATTTTGTTCTTTATTCATTCAATCCTGTTTTCATTTTATTATTCCGTTTCTTCTGCTGACTTTGGACTGTGTTTGGTCTTCTTTTTCTAATTCTGTAAGATGTAACATTAGGTTGTTTATTTTGGACTTTTTTGTTTGTTGAGGTAGGCCTGTAATGATATACAGTATATCTTATTACTTTCCTCTTATTACTGCTTTTGTTATATCTTAAAAGTTTTGGATGTGTTCTGCCTTCAATCTGTTTTTCTCTATGTCTCTTTGATCTCATTTTATTTCTCCTTTGACTTGGTCTTTTTTTTCTTTTTTGGTAGCATGTTGTTTAACTCCACTTATTTTTGATTTTCACTGCCTTCTTTTTGCAGCTGATTTTTTATTTCAAAGCATTGTGGTTGGAAAATATTCTTGCTATGATTTCATTTTTAAAAAAAATTTTAAGGCTGATTTTGTGCCCCAACATATGGTCTATCCTTGAGAATATTCCATGTGCACTGTAGAAGAATGTGCAATCTGGTGTTCTGGGATGAAAGGCTCTGTAAATGTTGATATGTCTATTTGGTTTAATGTGTCATTTAAGGCTGATATTTCTTTATTTGTGTTTTTAATTGGTTCAAATTTAAGAACGGGGCTACAGTATGCTTTCTCAGGTGTAGATATACTGTGTATATTATTCCTGCCTCTGCAAATGATTGACAAACACACCCTGGCTGTCAGTTGCTGAGCTGAGACCTGCAGGTCCACCTAAACTGCTCACCAATGATATCAGTATATAGTGTGGAATTTTGAAAGCAATGTGAGGAAAGGAGGGAACCATGGAAAGTAAGAATTCCCTAGGTGGGAGAGCAGACCTGTGGTCAGTTGGGGTAAGAGGAAAAAGCCATCCAAAAGTCTGCCTGTTCCAGTGGTTTTTATATAATTGAGAATGGACATGTTTAAAAGCCATTCATATATTTAATATCAGTAAAATACACCAATCTTTTATGCCATCTAACTTTTAAAATTACAAGAGAAGAAATGAAAACAGGCAGGTTAGAAAACACCCACTCTTCTTATTTATGATTAGTTCTTCAGCAAGGGGTAGGTAGAGGGAAAAATGTCCGAAATGATTTGGTGCCATCTTTCCTAAACTTGGGTTCTTGGACAGTGACATTTTATGATGTAAGTCCATATTTTCATCAATGCCAAAATTAGTTATCATATGCCTACCAAAACTTGATAAAGATACTAGAATTTTTAAGAAAACCTTTTATTCCAAAGAAAGGAGTTAGAAAAAACAGGGGATCTCACATGTCAGGATGCTAGCAGCTCCTCAGGGAATAAAAGGTATTTATGTCCTATTGATTTTGGCAATGGCCCACTTTTAAATGAGTGGAGCAGCTTTACAATTCCAGTGTCTGACATATTTTTGATGACACCATTAGACACAATAAGGTTACATCTTGAGTTATTTTATAAATTGGCAAGTAAGGAGATGGAATTTTCTGAATTGTACTTCATCTGATTTGGAATTCCCTTTATATGCCTACATTCAATCCATTGTTACAGAGTGAATTAAACTTACCTGCACAATAAGGTTTAATTTTTTTTGTTAAGATCCATATATTGGATCTCATTTGCTTTTAATTTTTAAATTATGATTATTGACAATTTAAAAAATCCATAACTCAAGTACAGCAGTAAAAATGGCAGCTCCCTTTTAAAAGAACTGGCTCAAAGTTTCACTCATTCCTTTTTAAAAAGATTATATTTATTGCCCATGAAGTTCCACTAATTCTTACAGGAGAGAACATTGGTTCATGCTAAATGTTTTTAATGTTCTCTTGCTCATATGTAAGCTCAAAATGAAAATGCCATTTAGCTTTATGACTAATCATTGCATAAGTGGCAACTGGATTTCCAAATTGGGCTGCCAAACTACGAACCATCATAAAGATTGTTTTTCCAAAACAGTTTGCTGCAAAACCAAACCCTTGAATGAACTGCAAGCAAGCAATTAAATCTGAGGGCATTTTTTTCAGTAGAGCAGTGATCACCTGAATATGGTTATCGGCCCTAATATATTTCTTAATTATGCAGCCAGCTTAATGGAATTTAAAAACAGTAGCCCATTCTCCTTTTCTATTTAGTAAATGTTGAGATCAGGCCATCTTTTTCTGAATTGAATCAGATGATCTCCTTTGAAGATCTGTCTCCCAGGGTAGGATTTAGATAAGTTGGTTTCTACCTCTCTAAAATCAGAGAGTGATTAACTACCTGTGTATTTGCCTGCTAAAGTTGAGATGCTTTGTGAAGACAAGAATAAAAAAAGCAGAAACACAGAGAAAATGTAATCCCACTACTAAGACACAGTATAACCCCCTGATCTTGCAGAAGCATTAGTGCAGTTGTGCTGGGATAATAAAGAGAATGAGGAGACTTTTTACCTTTGTGTAGATGACTATCAATTTAATAGAAATATGAAACTATCAAATTCATTTTACTTAGTGTGTGAGATTCTGCTTGAATTTAACATGAAGGGTCTGGGTTTCATTAGGAACGGAAGCAAAGTTGTGTCTATCTTCAGAGCACATTTTGTTTGCAATAACTGGCATTCTTTTAATCTAGTTACTTTGAAAATATCTTAGATGAAAATTATTGCCACACAAAGAAAATAATTACAAAATGACGTGGGCATCTTTAGACCAATTTAGGAACCTAAAAGTTTTTGTCAACCAAAATAGGGCAAGAGAGCATAAATCAATCTGATTGTTTTTCTGAAACTTTCAAAGCTTTGAAGGGATTATCTTTGGAGTATGGGTGAATCATAGTTTGAATCTGAAATAGGGAATTTGAAATAAAGTTGTACTAGTGTTAGAAAAATTCCTTCATGCTATTGTCTGTTGTACAGGTTTGCAAACTTTGCTGCATGCTGCAATAACTGGGGCAGCTTTTAAAAATCCTGATGTCCAGGCCATATCTCAGACCATGAAATTGGGGGATGTGCCACCAAAGTGAGACTTTAATTCTACCTCTTCCAATTTTTTTTCTTGATTCATTAGTAAAGAAAATGATTGCCAGTGAGCAAGTCTATCTATGTAGCAGCTCATAGATTATAAACTCAACTAAAAATTAGAAATAAGATTAATAGTTTATAATTTCCTTCCACTGATGACAAATTAAAGATTTTTCTGTCCATTAACCTCTTATCCTTGGTAAGTACCATTTAATAACGTGATATCAGTCCGGCATTTTATTTTATGAGTAAAATGAACTTTCAAGATAAATGTTGATGGCATGTTTCTAAGAAAAATTAAGATTGATTAATAACTTCATTAAACCCAGACTAGTGAAATCCATTTCTAGGCCATTAATATTGAAAGTACTATGGTTTTTCTTCCAGTTACAGGGTTTTGTTGTAATCTGAATCTCCACCTTAGAGTACAGGGTTGTGATGGACTGGAGGGATTATAAACTGATGGTTTGTGGGCTGTGCTTGGCTCAAATATGTTGTGTTTGGCCTGCTAAGTGTTTTAGTGTCTGGGAATATCACATCAAAAATCCTAATTTGGTATCTAAAAAAGATGAGCATTTCTATAGCTGAGAAGCTATCACTCTCCAGACAGAGACTGTACTCTCATTTGTTTCTGTGCCTGATTAGGTCATGCAGTAATTTCTCATTTACTTTATAGTCTTTGAAGCTTGAGATCCCTGTTTCATACAAGGGGGTGAGGCAGAGGTGTAATATGGTTTATTTCTTGGGTGTCTGGTTCTTCTGATTGAAATAAAACTTTATCCACCCTGTCTGGTGTGTCTCAGTGGATTGAGTGCCAGCCTGAGAACCAAAGCGTTCCTGGTTTGATTCCCAGTCAGGGCACAGGACTGGGTTGTGGGCCAGGTCCCTGTTTGGGGGTGCTCAAGAGGTAACTACACATTGATATTTCTCTCCCTCTTTCTCCCTCCCTTCCCATCTCTCTAAAAATGAATAAATAAAATCTTTGAATTTTTTTTTAAAAAGAAAGAAAACCTTATCCTTTCTCCCCTCCCTTAAATGATGGTGTGTTCCAAAGAGAAATATCATATTTGCTGTGTTAGTTTCTTAGGACTGGCATAACAAAGTACTACAAATAAGGTGGCCAAAATCAGGAGAAATTCCTTCCATTCCATGCCTGGAGGCTAGATGTCCAAAATTAGGGTGTTGATAGGGTCATGCTCTCCTCTTGAAGGCCCTAGGCAAGGATTCTTCTTTGCATCTTCTACCTTGATTGTTCCAGGAGTTCCTTGGCTTGTTGCTCCGGCTTTTCAGTCCCTGCCTCCATTGTAACACTGTGTGTCTCTGTCTTCACATGGCCTTACTGTTCTTTATAAGGAGGCAGGTCATTTAGATTAGACTTCATTTTAACCTGATTATATCTGCAAAGACCTATTTCCAAACAAGTTTACATTCATAGACACTGGTGAATGTGGTTTAGGACTTCAACATATCTTTTGGGGGACACAATCCAACTTTTAACACTTGCAGTTAACATAGAGCAAGACCAGTGTGAGCATTGGCCCCTGGGCCATGTATAGGCAGGTGGTTAGGATGGAGCTTTTTTGTGGACCATGTGGCCTGAGGTTAATCTATATTAAGGAGATGACTCCAACCAAATGACCTGTGTTAGTTTTCTACCATGTTTCTTTACCTTTCAGTCATATGCCTCTGTGAATTTCCATCCATGTACATATGCTTTTTCATCCCACTAAGCCACTACACACATTGGAAGTTGTCATAAATATTGTACTTCAAAAGGAAATCATTGTGCTGGTTTGAAGTGGTCATGGATGCCACAGCACCAGAATTACCAAAGCAGGGTTCCCAAGGCTCACTTCCTGCCTTCATTAGTGCTGAGGTGGTATAAAAGGTAGGAGGATTCCTTTAAGTTTTTCACTGCTTCTGGGTATTGCTTTCCCCAATTTACCCCAACTTTGCTGCTTCAATGGTTGTAGCCATTTTGATTTATTACTGTGGCATTGTAACAGATGTTTTTCTGGTTGTGATGCTCTGCATTTATGTCTGTTATGAGGTCATTCATAGAGTTAATTCAGGGATTCTCACTGCATATGAATGTGACACTGATCTTCTGCCTGAGAATTTATTGTGTAAGTCACTTGAGTGTGCTCAGCATGATCCTTTTCCTCAACACATGAAGGGTTCTTTTTATTTTCTTATTTTATTAAATTATGGGTATGCTTATTTTATTCAACCTGATAATCTCTTTTAATTAGTGTGTTTAGATCATTTATATTTAATGTAATTATTGATATATTTAGAACTTAGATCTACCACTTTATTTTTTTGTTTTCTGTTTGTCACTTCTGTTTTTTTGTTTCTTTTTTCCCCTTTCTTGCATTCTTTTAGGTTATTTGGATATGTTTTTTTTAAAAAATATTTTATTTATTTATTTTTAGAGGAGAAGGGAGGGAAAAAGAGGAGAGAACCATCAATGTGTGGTTGCCTCTCGCTCACCCCCTACTGGGGGCCTAGCCCACAAATCAGGCATGTTCCCTGACTGGGAATTGAACCAGTGACCCTTTGGTTCACAGGCCAGCACTCAGTCCACTGGGCCACACCAGCCAGGGCTGGATATATTTTAATATTCTATTTGAATTTATCTATTGCATTTTGGCCTGTATTTCTTTGTATTATTTTTTTAGTGGTTCTTCCAGAGGTATCTAATCTTCCACAGTCTGCTTTCGAGTTAATGTTTTGATACATTGGGAAAAATGTGGAAAAGTCTTACAAACATATAGGTCCCCTTATTCTCCTTCCTTATATTATAGTTCTCAAATATATTACATCAACATACATTGAAAACCCCACCAGATAATAAGTTTTGCTTTCAAATCATATATATATATTTAAAAATATAAGAGCAGAAAAATATATTTCCTCAGTTATTCACCACTTATGTTGCTCTTCATTGATAAGTTTCCCTACCTCCCTGTAATGTAATTTCCCTTAAATCTGAAGAATATCTTTCAGCCTTTCTTGTAGGGAAAGTCTGTTGCAGATAAATTACGCTCTCATTTAAAGTATGATGTCACCATAGTTCACTGATGCATGTGGTTATATGTTGAGTGTGTGCTTTTATTTTGCTTCCTGATCAGAAACAAAGTTAATTTTCCAGTGGGTATTTCTTTGGTGCCTGCTATGTGCCTGGCACTGATATCCAT